>QFDD01000878.1:0-25857 GCA_006871305.1 Vachellia collinsii
TTTGATTTTGATTATAAATACCCTGATTTTGTTCCCTTAATTTGTGGCCTCTCATTCGGCCAAATACCCCGGATGTACATAAATGCCCCGATTGGGATGAATAATAAAATTGCACAAGTTGAATCATTCTATTTTGTCCTTTAAAACACGCGCAAGGGCAAAGGGATACCAACACTTTCCTCTAACCAATGGCAACACATTGCAAAAAATGCATATTGCCACAAAATTGGGGCCCTTCATTCTTTAACAAAACCATAAAAATGTAATACGGAAGTTGACCAATAATTCACTTTCCAATTAGCACAACACACAACAGAAAGCCAGAATAAGAGAAATACTCTTTTAACTTATTGCTCTTGTTCCTCTCAGTTAATGATTAAGAGTAATGCACTAACCCAATATCCTTGCTTTCTCGTAACCATTCAAACCTGCTGGGACCCTCCCTTCCACCAAAATAATGACCAACACCTTTGATGGTACTTCCTTCAACAAAATCTCCAATTACTTGAACATTACTAACAGATGGAGGTGCTGCCATATTAAGAGAAAATGAAAATAAAGAGCAATTAGACAATGTAAAAGGGAGCTAGATCAGCCATATACATAATTCCAAATTGCAAAAACCACAAGTAACACCACGAGGTTACTAGGTTATTGCTAAAATAATTAAATTATGATTCAAATCATGAATCATGGGGCTACTTCATGAATCATAAGTCATATCAATTTGTAGGATCGGAGACACAGAAAAATAGTTTCAAGTATAACACTATTGAAACAACTGAAAAAAATATAATTAAATACTTTTGCTAAGCACTACAATCATCAAACAGCAGATAAAAATAAGATGTCCAAGAATGATACCAATTCAACTGAATACTTTTCAGCTCAAATATCAGGGTAGATTACTTTGGAGACAGGAAAGGGAGGTTTACATATGTAAAATATGTATGTTGTAACCATGCACTTGAATCTAATATTGTAAGCTAGCATTTGATCTGATAGGTTGAAACTATATCAAATAACTATGTATTCACAATCTTTTTTATTATTTTAATCTTGCATGTATTTTAGTCAGATTTGGTACACTGGAAAAAGGACCAATGAATGGGGGAAGGAAGAGGGAAAGCCATATCTAACATGTTTGGCATGCAGCAGTCTATTTCCCTTGGGAACCATCACTTCCCCCATTACATGGAAGTAGGCTTCCTTCATTCAACCTATGCAAACCATCTTACCTCCCTTGAACCAAAAATTTGAGACTATTGTGCCCTCAATAAACCTACTAGCATATTCATCCGTCTTTTGTACACTCAAAACAACATGACTTTCAACATTCAAACACCTTAAACAAAAAGGGCAAGAATACTTTGCCTAAGCCACACTAGTAGGTCTGATCTATCAATTTCAAAAAGGAAAAGGAAAATAGAAAATAATGCAGAAAACAAATCTAGAAGATGTAAGGCAAGAATCTCGCCCTTCACATTTTGATAGATCAGGAGAATCTCCAAAAATATAACTGAAATAATTCAATACTCAATAATTTATTCCTTTAGTCTAAGGATCTATTTATAATAGAAGAGTACAACTTGAAAAGATAAAAAAATAAACTGAAAAGATAGAACAAAAAACTAAAAAGATAAGAGATAGATATCTAATTCATAAAGGATAATATGATATCCATAAAGGATATATATCTAATTCCTAAAGGATAATATGATATCCATAAATTAAAATAACTAATATTTAAATCCTAATGATAATCTGAAAATAATAAACTAATAATTATTTCCTATTTATAGCATCTAAACTTCCTTTTTCTTAAATACACCCTGATAGGATTTGGGACTCCATCACACACCCTCCCAAAAGGAGGGGATATACCTCCCTCCAACAAATAGTTCCATTGCCACCTTCATCAACTACCTAAGTCTCAACAACGACAAAGCTTCCACATATGTCCAATACACTCCAATCACCACCATCATCATCATAGACACGTACAACAATTTTAAGCAAAATGCTTGCGAAGTCCTATGTTTCCTTTTGCAGGTTTGACCAACAGTTTGGGTTCTAACAGATACCAACAATAACCATTGCCATCAAACATCCATAGTGAAGATGCCAACAAACAACCTTCATTGCCATGGCCATGGCCACCTGCATTGTAGCCTCAAATTGTTGCCACTTCTTATTTAACATTTTGGCCTCGTTGCTTTTTGCTTGAATTAAACAATGCTATGGAGATCCCAAGAACATGGTCAAGCAATCATCCAAATCTTTTGAGTTTGATCTAAAGTTCAAAGTTTTGTTGAAGATTGTTGAATTGCAATGGTGAAGGTAAAATGTGTCATTACAGAATTTATTTTGTGTTTCATTTTTCAGTTGCTTTTATTCTTCTACTTATTTTTGCTTTACAAGGTAAAAGAAAATTATAGGGAAACAATGTTGTGTTTTATGTTAATGAAGGATAAATGCTATTTTGGTAATTTCACTCTTCCTATTCATTTGAACCAAATAGCCTAACGCCAATATAAATAATTAAATATATGGATAAGTAAATAAAAAATGGAAAAAGGAAAACATTCCTCTGCATGCCTGCCAAACATGATTTGACCATTGTTCCTAAGGCCTACCTGTATTTTCCTTGGCAGTTCATGAGCTCTCACTATTTCTTGTGCTGAATTGCTAAATGCCAATGCAATCACAATGTTTTCAAGCTCAAGTTAGTGAAATGACAGTACCGTTTTTTCTAATTGACAATAATGGCTTATAAATCAGAAATAGTTAAAGACATTAGACATATTGGTGCCAAAAAGTTCGGGTGATGTTATCCATCCACAAGTTCTTTCAAGATCCATCAGTGTGTTTTGCTTGATAGACATAGCAGCTTAAACATATTATCAGCATGAGCATTAAGGAAAGTGCAAATTAGACAAATACAAATTAGATGGGCCGTAAAGGAGCTGCAACAAAAGATAAGTAAGAAATTGGACAAATAGAAGTCTTACCAGCTTTTACAAAATCTGTATACTTATAATGAGGGTCTCCTTTAACGCCTTCTGCTGTTACTGGTGTGTACATGAAAACTAAACTTGAACCAACATCATCTATGGTGGGAAGATATTCCTCGCCCTCTGCTCCAGCAATTACCACAGGACTGCTGTTCCATTTTCTCCTCAACCAACTAAAGAAAAGGAGATCAGCAAATGGCAAGGCAGAATTATATCATTTCTTTCATAGCACATACGCATATGAATACACATGTGATTTCACCTGGCAACACCTTTCCCTGGAGTTCCTCCACACCAAGCAACCTCAGCACAACCCCTTATAATACTTCCTTCCACAAGTTGGCCTTGCACTTCAAGGCCTGCAACCTTTGGAATTCCACTTCCTATTGCAAGGTTTAAGAATAAAAATATATTTAATGAATGTAGCATGTAATCCACAGTAAGACCCAAGGAAATCCAAAGATAAAGCAAGGTCAACGATAGAGTCCAATATCAATTTCATGTGTACTCTCTGAGGAAAAGAATGAATGAGTGGTAGTTTATGAATTAGTTATTTTGAGTTATTTTCAATCTTATCTGAAGTTGTAGATGGTTATTGGGAAGTTACAAGCAGTTCCATGCTTCTAGGGATTGGAAGTTACTTTCAGTTATGGTGTTAAAACTATAAACATCATATTATGTATTTTGCCAAGGATATAAATGATCCATATCATAAATGATTCAACATAATTTTACGTTGGCTGTCAAGGGCCTAACACAACCCTCCTCATTTACCTGGGACCGGCTATTACACATAGGCGGAGTTTTTGCCAAGGATATGAATGAAAGCATTATTCAAAAATTAACATTTTCTCTTTCCCTAGAACTCATTCTGGTTCTAGTCTTTCTCTCCTCTCTACCTTTCTTTCATCTGTCTTCTCTCTTCTCTAAGATTACAGATTAAGATTCTATAGTTCCTCTTCTTCTATAATCTTTCTCTTCTTTTTTTTTCCCTTTCATACCTATTTCTACTTCTATTATTGAGATTCTAACAGTCAACACCTTCATCAATAATACTTCTAGAAAACTAAAAATCCAGAAACAAGCAGAACTTTTGACCCCTCATACTCACTATTTACGGAGGATAATTCATAGTACTTCTTCACACAACCACTATATCTTCGTTTCAAAAAAATCAACAGGTTGGTATGAATAAATGTAGAATATTTGAAGGAGGGGCGGGGGGGAGAATATATTTCTCTTGTATTTCACTGAATACTAAAGTGCAACTAACTATTTATACATTAGGGGAGAGACATCTAATGCACAAGAGACTAAAGCCTAATGATTACTATTGAAGGCTATACAATAATAATGATTATTGACAATAAATACACAATATTGCCACAATAAATCTAGTGCATATGGTAATTTCACTCTTGGCGGTTGTTAAAATAGCAAGTTTGCTGCAGCTAGGATGAAAAGCCTACCTGGTAAAACTGGTGAACTGATGGCATATATGGGAGGATACTCTGTTTCTCCTAAAATGGGAGTGCATTCCACTTTCAAGAATTTTTTTATGTCTTCACGTTTTGGCCAGTAAATCTGAGTGTAACACAATGCCATGCACAAATAAATGATATAATATAAACATCAATAACAAACAAAATTCAAGCAGTCATAATCATATAACAACCCATTACCTTGTTAGTAGCATCTGGAATTGGAACAAAATTGGAAAGTGTCCTCTCACCAAGAAACCACTGATATTTCAAGGTTAATGGTTGGTCAATACTCATTGCACTATCTTGAATGAAAGTAAAGTGACAGCAACAAGAATCTTGTTCCAAAGGTTGATCTACGTAGGCTTCCTTGAGAAGAAAATTGGGGGGAAGGTGGTCCTTCCATTGCTCAACTAGAAAGCCGACAGTTGACTCTGTTGATTGGACCATGAAACCAAATGTTAGAGCTTTCATGATGATATGGTGAGTGTAGAAAGAAAGATGAAAGAGAGAGTAAAGAGAACAAGAGAATAAAGAGAGGACTAAAGGGAATTAGAGAAACTGAAATAATACTGAATAATTCATGAGTTCAAAACGCAAGAAAATTAGACTAATGATTACCCTTATCTATAAGTCATGGGTAATCTAAATCCTAATAAAATATCCAATTAAAATCCTTGAATATCTAGATCCAAATCCAATCCTAATATCTAATAATATCAACCCTAATATCTCAAAATATCTAATCCTAATCCTAATTAGATGCTCTAGCCCTTATAATTATAAAATAATAAAATGACTTAACTACCCTAACCATCTATTTACATATCACTTGAACAGGAAAGGAGGCATTTGGATGAATTTAAAATACAAGTGGCTGAAACTTAAAGAAGGAAAGACTCATTGAAGCCCATAACTTCCTAGATAGTGATAATATCAATGGGAGACCAGGCACAAAATCCACTCTAAAGCCAAAAGAAAATATTCTAATAAATAACTTCACCCCTACTTCAAATTAGTACTGATATTTGTCGCATATTCTCCTTGCACATGTCAAAGGTTAACGATGGATGAAGAGGGTAGAATGTGTTTTCACTGTAACGTACAATATTTGATTCAAGAAGAATGCTCAGCAGCACCTCTCATTTTAGGGCCCTCACTTTTGGTAATGATTCGTTTTTTAATTGAAGATAACATGTCCCCTCACTTACTTTTATTTTCCTTCTTTTTCCCTCTAATAATATTTTTTTAATCATAAAATAAATGACGCTTCATGACATTATTAAACAGCCCTTATACAACATATACAAACAGCAGCAGTCTACTTGTTCATCAAAACCAAAATAACTGCAGTGAATCAGTGATGGTGTTCCAACAACACAATTGACAAGATAGACATTGATGTAATGCAAGATTAGGAATAGGACTATTTGCCTGCTGCATGCTCAGGGTGGCTAAACTCCCAACCATCTCGTACACACAAAGCTGTATGGGCAGGATAACGTTTTGCTATTGCCAATTCCTCACAAGAAAGATCTGCAATACTTTCCACTTTCAAACACTGGTTTGACGAAGAAAACTTACTAGAATATACAATCACCTATAAAGAAGAAAATAAATGAAGTAATAATTCCCCTTAATTAGAACTGAGGTGCATTATTCTTTCTGTGAAGCCTGGCAACAATATTAAGAAGACATGCTAAATATAATTTTACCACTCATACCTCTGTCATTAAATTTTTTCAAAGTAGAACCCACTAGCAAAATCGATGCTGCTTCCAAATGAGGCATCTTCAGTATAGGGTTCTCCTCCAACCGCAAATGCTAAAGTACAACAAAACCATTGTAAGCAACAGCATGATAGTTAACACAGGCAAAAATTGCATTGCCAGTGATTTGAGGGCCCAAAAGTCACTTTGGACATGTTTGAAGTATTTTAGCACTATGTTGGCTATATGTTATACTCTGTATTCAACAAGTGGATATTCTGTTTTCATCAGCTTGTAATCCTTCGATCATTTTGTAACAGTTTTTACAAATACATTTTCATTATAGCATTTCATTTTTCCCTTATTTTTTCTCTTTAGATTTGGATCTGTGTAGAACACCTGTTGCAACCAGTCCTATTTAATATAGAAGGGAAGAAAAATATAATAGCAAGGGATAAACAACAAGGTAAGACACATATACAAGAAAAAAAATGATAAAGAAAAGAGAAAAACAATACAAAGACAGGGAAAAGCTTGAAACTGGGCTGACTTGGACCCCTTATGTTCAGCAATTCTTATTCCCCACCTAGTGGGACAAGGCTTTGTTGTTGTTGTTTGTTTGTTTGTTTGTTTGTAAATCATCCAGCGGTTGGCATTTGTAAGTTGCTATGGATTAAGTTGATTCTTGAAAAATTGAAAATTACTTGAGAAGCTCCAGTGAAACTACATTCTGATGAAAAATCGCCAATAAATATAGGTTATAACCAGATTCAACATAATATCACCATATATATGGGGGTTGATAGATTTCATAAAGGAAAAGCTTGAAACTGGGCCAACTTGGACCCCTTATGTTCCGGCAGGAGTGATGAGTTTCTATTTTTAAATATATTTTTACATATATTTTAGGGATTTTATGATGATTATTGACGATGATGATTGCAACAAATATTATAAAATTATAATAAATGAGATTGTATGAAAATAATGATAAAAAGGGCCTAATATTCCTATTTTTACATTTCCCTTTTGATTAAACTGATTTGTACAAAGGTATTCCTTTATTTATTTCAGGGAAATTAACGATAACCAAAAGCCCTATGGATAAGTGCTTCCACTTATATTGACCACCTCAACAAGTCAAACAAGGTGTCACCTCATTAATGAAGGGCAAGATGGAGATTTAAACAACAATTATGAGTAAACTTGTTACTCACTGGTCCTAATTAGTCTGTTATAATTATTCTGCTTTGTTTGGAATGAATAAACAGAATTTGGCCTCATATATTCATACAGAAGCTTAAATATTTAAAATCACCTGCCTGACATTATTCATTATGTCTAACACAAATAATGATGTCATACTAACCTCAAGAACTGGTAAATATGGGAACCCTTTGAGAGTAGAAATTTTATTCTTGCTGGCAGCTAAAACCTACAAGAAATTATATTCAACAAAAATTTAACTATTAAATATGAAAACAATTTGAATATATGGATGTAAAGATATCATAATTAATGTAATTTATATAGGATCATATATTATTCTTAAAGGATCAGATATGATTCTTAGGAGATACTATTAGACATGTGTCATTTAATTCTAAGGCTCCTACCTTGTGTGTGTGTGTATCTTCCTCTGATCATGAATAAAATAAGCAATCCATTCTATAGCGATCCTTTTTTTTCTGCTATCTCTGTCTGTTGCTTCATGTCCAATAGGGTTCCTCGGCACACCTTTCGTTTGCACACACTTTGCACAAGGAGATCCAAAAGGCTCTAATTGGCCGTTCCCCATAGACTCATCCCCATACAATGATTGTGTGGGTCTCAAATGGCATCTGAAGTTTCAACACCAGTGCGTGGCACTATTTACCAACGACTTTTCAACAACGCTCCATCTTTCTGGCATCATCTCCTCATTCTCATACTTTCCCTAGGGGTTTCGTACTCTAGTTTGGTGTTTTTTCTCTGGGCTCATTTTTTTTGGGGCACTGTATGGTTCTGTACAAGTTTGTGGTTGTCTCTTGAAAGCTCCTGGTGTAGCTACAGTGGTTTCTCTTGTTTCCGATAATTTTTTCTCCTTGGTTGGTCCTAGGTGAGACCCCTCATGGCTAAGACTAAATCCGCTATTGTTCTGGAAGTTGTTCCGATGGCTACTAAAATTATTGACCATAAGTTGGACCTACCTTATAGACTGGAGTAAAGTTGTTCACATGTACCTACAAAGTATTGAGAAGGAGGATCATTTGACCGCCAACCCTCCTAAGGATGATTCCCATAAGGCTTGGTTACACGATGATGCCAAGTTGTTTTTGTAGATTCATAATTCAATTGAGAGTGAAATTACTTCGTCATCTAATCCTGACGCAAGCACATTTAAGTTCCCTCATAACCCTGAGACAACCTCTCCTCCCAAGCCCGACCTGACTCTTGATTTGCCTATTGCTCTTCATAAAGGTACATGTACTTTCACCCATCCGATTTCCTCATTTGTTTCCTATAACCACTTATCTCCTGCTTCCTGTTCCTTTGTTGCATCATTAGATGCCATTACCATTGCTAAAACCCTCCATACTACCTTAGCCCACCCAAGTTGGCGTGCTACAATGTTAGAAAAGATAACAGCCTTTAATCAAGCTGGTACCTGGACTCAAGTTGATTTGCCTCAAGGAAAGAAAGCAATTAGGTCTAAGTAGGTATTCACTATTAAGATCAATGCTAATGGCACCCTCAAACGTCTCAAGGCTCCTCTTGTTGAAAAAGACTATGCACAAACTTATGAAGTTGATTACTTCGAAACCTTTTCACCTATGGCCAAGTTAGCCTCCGTACAGCTCTTAATTTCTATGGCAGCCACTTATAATTGGGACCTCCACTAATTAGATATAAAAAATGCTTTCTTACATAGTGATCTTCATGAGAAAGTTTACAAGGAGCAACCACCTCGTTTGTTGCTTAGGGGGAGTCTGGGAACGTACATTGACTTCAAAAATCCCTCTATGGCCTAGAGTATAATTGGTTTGACAAGTTTAGCTCTGTGGTTCAACAATATGGCATGTGTCAGAGTAAGTGCGATCACTCTATGTTTTATCATATAACAAAGGATGGCATAATCCTTCTAGTTGTGTATGCTGATGATATTGTGATTACAAGTAATAATTTTTAGAGAATTTCATCACTCAAGTCCTTCCAGAACTCTCACTTCCAAACAAAAGATTCGGGACTGTTCAAGTACTTCCTAGGTGTTAAAGTTATGAGTAAGAAAGGCATTTTCTTGACACAAAGGAAATGAGTCCCAATTTGCTAAAAGAAATAGGAAAACTAAGAGCTTCAACTGGCAGTTTCTTTATGGTTCCTAACCCACTTTTGATATCAACAAAACTAAACTACCAGAGAACTTGCTTGAGGATGACAAGAGCGAACTGCTTGGTGATGATAAGAGCAAACCATTTGAAAATCCCAAAAGATATTGCAAACTAATTGGGAAATCAAACTATCACACAGTAACTCCAGCTATCATCTTTCCAATCAATGTGCTTATCGACAACTAAAACTAATAGGAGGCTTTAGAGCACATCTTGCATTACTTGAAGAGATCCCCTAATCATGGTATATTGTACAAGAATCATGATCACGTAGACATTGAGTGTTTTTGTGATGCAAACTGTGGTGGATCAGAAGCTACTAGAAGGTCTACTATGGGATATTATATCCTAAAGAAGGAAGAAACATAATGTGGTATCCAGATCTAACGCAAAAGCAGAATATAGAGCCATGACACAATCCGTGTGTGATATAGTGTGGATATATTAGTTGTTAAAGGAGGTTGGTCTCAAAACCTCATTACCGGCAAAGTTGTGGTGTGACAATTAAGCGGCTCCACATATAACCTCCAACTCAATTTGTCATTAACACACAAAATACATTGAGATTGATTTTCATTTTTTCTGGGATAAGATCAAAGAAAACATTATCTTTACAGGACATGTGAGGTCTAGAGATCAACTAGGTGATCTGCTTACTAATGCTTTGAATGGGGCTTGGATTGACTATCTTTGTAACAGGTTGGGCATGACTAACATTTATGCTCCAACTTGAGAGAGTGTAAAGATACCATAATTAATTTGTATACAATCAGATATTATTCTTAAAGGATCAGATATGATTCTTAGGAGATACTATTAAGCATTAAGTGTCATTCAATTCTAAAGCTCCTACCTTGTGTGTGTATATGTGTGTCTTCTTCTAATCATGAATAAAATGAGCAATTCATTCTATAGCTTCATAATGGACAAAACTCAAAACAATGAAACAACCTGGAGTCGAGGTTGACTTGCCATTGCAAGAGTCTTCAACTTATTTTGAGCTACTGAAAGGAACTGCAAAAAGGAAATAAAACATAAGCCAGAAAGCACAGTGATTTAAAATGCCAAATTTTACAGGCCACGTAGGATATAGATTAACAAAATCACCAAAATGCAACTTGCCTCCAAATTTGAAAGCTGTGGGAGGCTTGCCATTGATGTGATTTGATTTCCAGCAAGATAAAGTTGCTGTGAAAAATGAAGAGCCATTAGATAAGCATCATAATCTTTCACTCTATTTGGGAAGCTCTAAGGCAACAATTTAGACGTTAAATATAACAAACCTGCAATACTGTGCAATTCTCAAGAGGCTCAAATCCAGGTCCCTTAAATTCATTGAAACTCAAATCAAGAACCTGGCTTGCAAATTACCAAATAATCAAACATAACACCCACACAATTTATGTTTCTGCAAAGACTTGTTGACCAAAAAAAAAATTAAAAAGACTACAGTTTTAAACAAGTAAACCTTTACTCTCGTCAATGTTTCTACTCCTTCAAGTGTAGATAAGAGATTGTCCCGAAGATAAACAAACTGCCCAAAGGATCACTTGTTAATGACTATAATAACCATCAAAACACAAATTGACTAAGGGACATCAAGAGACAACATCAAGTTCTCTTCTTTTCTTAAAGGAACTAAGGGCTCATTTGGCATGCAAAATGGACTGGAATGGAATGGAAAAGGAAATCAAAAGAAAAGGCTGATTTTTTTTTTTTTAATATGAAGAGTCATATATGTCCCTAGATGAAAAAATCGTAAAATAAAGAAAAAGTAGTTGTTGAGTAATGATAGGATATAATCTAATTGCACATCCAGGTTTTTGTCAATGGAAAATATTTCTTTTACTTAGGTTCTACCAAACAGATCCTAAAACTGAAGGTCTTGTTCTTAACTTTAGTCCTCTAGCAAAAAATTGGATGGTCAACTCAAGAGCATCTGGTCATGTAACATATTTGTAACCATCAAAATTGCAAGGGATTGGACAAATAACTGCCTGAAAAATTATGTTTGAAAAATGTTCTTGTTCCAAAACTTTCATGCAACCTATTATCTTTTAGTGAACTGATAAAAGACAAGAACTGTAAAGTTAATTTCTATTATAGTGACTGTGAATTTCAGGACTTGGAATCTACAATGACTGGCAATGCTAAGGTAGACGATGGGCTATACCTCATGAGAATGAAACTAAGTAAAAGGAGTCGCAAAACTAAAAGCCCAATCTGATCTTATACTTTGCCATAACAATCTAGGACCCCCTAAGTTTCATTATATAAAAGATGTATTCTAGTCAATAATAATTTTAGTGAAATAAATTGCGAAACATGTAACTTGTCAAATAAATTAGAGCACATTATATTATCCCACACACATGCAAACCATTTCATCTTATTCATAGTGATGTCGGGGGACCTCCAAGGGTGAGAGTTATACAGAGTGTAGGTGGTTTCTAACTTTGATTGACAATCCTATAAGGGTCACTTAGGTGTTTCTCCTCAAGAAATATCTGAAGTATCATTTGTGTTTAAGAATTTTCACCACCTAATTAAAAATGGATTTCAAACTAATATAAGAGTTGGAAAACATCAATCATCTTAGATTCATACCCCACATGTTGCTGAGAGGAAAAATAAGCATATGCTCCAGGTGGCAAAAGCTCTTATGTACATTATTAATGTGCCTCAACATTCTTGGGAAGAAGCTGTGACCATCTCAACATGCCTTATAAATGGGTGCTTTCTAAAATTTTATCCTTCAAAACTCCTTGAGATGCACACCGAGAAGCCTATCCTACCACAAAAATAATGACCAATATTCCTAGTAATTTTTTTGGGTGTATTGTTTTTGTTCACCAACAACAGCATAATAAACGTGAACCAAAAGCAACAAAATGCATATTTGTTGGCCATGTAACATTGAAAAAGGCCTATTGGTGTTATTTCTTATTTTATAATATTTATATGAGAATTGTTATTTCCTAATTTTTGAATCTCACAAACTAGTTACCTCATTTATATATGATAAAATAATTTTCAATGCATTGTAAAGGATATTTTACTAAAATTCAACAAGATATCTGATTAACTTTAATATGCTTCTCAAAATCTATTAAATCTCTAAAACATGATGAAATAAGAAAAATGACTTGGAGAAAAAGGGACAAAATCCCAACCAAATAGCAAGACCCCCCCCCCACACACACACACTCGAAAATAAAAATTACGATACTAACAATATCATATTATAACTATAAGATATATATTTATATATATATATATATATTCCCTCCCCCAACCAAACACACCAACCCTCTCCCCTCCCCTACCCTCAAGAAAACCCAAACCAAGCACTACATAAATATCTCCTAGAAAAAACTATAGATTGGATATGAAGGCGAAGTCAAAATTCCCAATGATAATATAGCAGCAGTCAGCATAGCCAAAAATACTTGTCCAACACTACAAAACCAAGCATATAGAGATTAACCACCATTCTATTAAGGGAAATATTGAGTCAAGAACTGTTGAGCTGGTGTATGCATCCACAAGATTCGAGTAGTAGATATGTTAACTAAAGATTTACCTGAATTTAAGAGTCTAAGAACTTGGAGGCAAGTTGAAATTAATTAACATTCACACCCCAACTTGAGGAGTGCTGGTATTTGGACGTGATTTTAGGCTTACTGTGAATTGGCCTACTTAATTAGTGGACAAAAATGGAAAATTTACGGGATTTCATCCTACTCATTACTGAACAGATTCCTCTCTACTAAAGCTCAGATTTCTCCCTATTAAAGACCAGATCAACTGCAACGATGAAATCTATGAAGGGGCATTATATTCTTTCTTGTTGCATGTATTTGGACATCAGGATATTATTTCTACGATTTTCTTTACTCATAGAACGTTATCTACGGATATAACACCAACTATGCCCTAGCTATTTGATTCTGCCATCTTCCTCTTCTTTGTACAAAGATTCTATGACCAATAAATTTAATCTACAAAATTTTTCCGGCATAAAAAACTTACACTATCAATTAGATATACGTTGAAAATTTTACCAACTGCTACTTTGAATAGATATTGCCCACAATAAATAGTGCCACTAGGAAAATCGGTTTACCTCCAAGTTTGAAGATAATTTTAGTCCATTGGCACTGAGATTGCGAACTCTATGCCCCCTAAGATCCAGTCTCTGAATTTACAAAATTGATCAAGAATAAATAATTATTGAGACAAGAAAAACCATTGCATTAGCTCAATGATATATGGATGAAGAAACGAAGTCAAGGACAACATTCTTCACAATACAAGGGAGAGATTGCATTAACACAAGCCCTTAAGAAGAAGGAAAACTGGAGTGAATCCCAACACATTATGCCTATTGCATTCTGACATGCAAAACATAAGCCTCTACTATGAAATTGATATGCTATGGAAATGAAAAGCTCACCAGTTTTGAAAGGGTATGCTAAGGCACACCACCTCTCAGTCATACAGTAACAAGATACTCTGATGCTAACATGAAAAACGGTGATGAATGACAATCTATTAGTGTGTTAGGCTACCCAAAAAAGCACTTGGTTTCATAAAAAATTTGCCAAACACTACAAAAATTGTTAGAAGCATTTTGAAGATTGAAACCATGGTTTCATGAGCCAAAACCAGGGTTTTGGAGAATGAGGTTTTTTCAGCTTTTGTGGGGAAATTCAAGGTAATTGATATTATTGTTAGATAATTCAACATAATAAATAAAAAATACCGTCACCCTCTCTCATTCTCCAACACATTAACTTATATCCTTTTTAGTAATTTACACATGAAAAAGTCATTCTGATAACAATCATCCAAACACTTTCATTTCATCAAAATCACTGTTTTTACAAAATCTATTCTACTTAAAATTTATTCTCTAAAATCGCTTTTATTACTCTTTCTCCAGAAGCTATTCTCCAAAAGCTAATCCAAACACTCTCTTAATCTATTCAGTCCATGGATATCATAATTCTAAACTGACTTGACCACAAAGTACATCCATTCATCATTGGATACTTACACAAGTTTTTTACAATGGTTAAAGCATACAACTGACTTGGTGTCAACTTTCAACAAATTGCTATGTAATTTCAGAATGGAACCCTTTCTAGTGAAACTATAAGTAATAATTACAACAAGCCTTATCCAATAAAATGAAGTTGGCTACATCAATCACATAGCACTGTTAGACTCTATCAACAATTAATTGTTTAGAAAGAAATTTCATTCATCAAGAATAATTTATCAATAATTTAAATTTAAATTCAATGTCTCAAAGACAAATCTATATTTATATACAGCAATTATTTTTTATTGGAAACTGATATTTTATACATGAGATTGAAAACCGAAAATAGATCAGAAGTGTTCGATTCATCTTCTGCATGCATAACTATAGACAATAAAGCTAACAAGATAATTGCCTATCAAGTGTATCTACCACGTTACTTAATCACAATAAGATGCCAAAAATGCAAAGAGAGCACAAAGGTGTTGTTCCTTTGGTCACAAGACGGAGGCTTTCATCAATACATTTAATTATTCTATTCATACTAAAAAATGGAGCATGCCTTAGTTAATATTGAAAAATTTCTCAATTATTCAGTTCAAAGATAATTCTAATTTTTGAAAAGGAGTTTTGCAATTCAAAGCTTTATTTGATCTCTTGAAATTTTCAGCCTCTTGGAGAATCATTCTTTGTCCTTAGATCCCTAAGCAAAACATTACTCAATACTTTAGTCTGATAATGTACTGTAATTTTTTTACCAAAATACCCTCCATTCAAAACCTTAAATTTAAAGAATGAGGTATTTAGGTGATTGAAGGGTGTTATAGTGGGAAAAAAAACAAAAATTAAATAGCACAAGACTACTGTATGGTGTAACTTTCAGTTTCAATGATATCTATAAAGTAGATCTTCAAAATGAAGAGAAGGTTCAAGTAATTTTGGCAAAATTCAAGTAAGTCTATGTGATTTATTCTAAATATTAACATGAATGATGTAATTCAGTGAAATAATAATGAGTGCAAAATTCCTTTACTTGCTTCAGTTGTAAGAAGGCATTAGAGGCAGTGAGATGAACTAGTATGGAAAGCCAAAATACTCATCCACAATAAATTTTTCATTTTCATTAAAATGGTGCTTACCACATCATCACTTGCTTTTATCTCAACTTGTGGAAGAACAATAAAATGAGAATCTCGGTTTTCAGGAGTTGGAACTTTCCTCCTTCCAGAAAAAGTTGAAAATTTATCCTTAGAGGATGAGAAGAACCCAGCTCTTAACGTATTGGAGGTAGAAGGTGATCGTGTTGATGAGGAAGAAATTTTTGGAATTGTTCTCCTGGTTGATGTGCTGCAGCTACTATCCAATGAAGGAGAAGCAACCTTTCTTGAAGAAGAAGATATAGGTGATGCTGTCTTGACCGATGATTTTATTGAAACCTCTAGCCCTGACACGTCAGATGCAATGGATTTCCTCAAACTCCGACCAACTGGTGAAGCTGGAACGGATTTTCTAGTCCCTGAGATGCAAGCGCGGGCTGAAGGTTTAGTAGGAGATGAAGGTACAGAACCCCGCCTAAGCTCTGGAAGGGACCTCCTTGCAGATTCTGCAACTGCAGGAAGACCACCTGTTTTGCTGGCAGTTGGATTAATATAGTTTTTTATTCTGCCATCAGTCATCAATGGCTTCTCAAGTAATTCTCCACTACTATTACCTCGTGCTATAGATATTGAAGTTGTAGAACCACTAGAAGAACTAGTTAAACCCGATTTTCTGGCAACCAATGTAGAATCTGAAACACTTCTAGGTCCTACTCGTTTTCTGATGGGAGCACTTGCGGGGGAGCTCTTTGACCCCACTGCAATTCTAGACTTTCCAATTCCAGCAAATCTTTGCGCGCCTTCTGACGAAGAATCCACATGGGCTAATTCTGCAGGAACTTGGGGATTTTCTGAACTAAATTCACCAGATTGTTCCGAGGACACCTCCATTTTCAGGCCCCAGATGATTATTCAAAAGAACGTCTTCTGATCCAACAGTAATAAAAATGCGTTAGCTAAAGTGTGTAAGATATCTGCATTCTATAAAATTCTTCAACGATAGGGATTAAAATTTAAAATAGGCCCTCCGCTCACCTAAGCAGAGCACAGCTCTCCGTAGCTTAATAACAAGTAAAAGTAACATGCGCCAAATTCTCATTCTAAGCGTGAAAACAAAAGGGCAAAATCATACCATATATATTAAAGCTTCAACAAATTCGAAGTTGGAAAAGGAAATAAAGAAGAAGAAAGGATACTTGGGGAACTAAAGACTAAATGCTAGAAGTAAAAATGCATTAAAAGATCTACCACGAAATGCAGCTCCTGAAACTAAATTCCAAGCCACCAAGTTTCGATCTGCAGGCAAGAAAAGGCCGAATAGCATGCAGAAGAAACTGAAACAAAGAAGCACAAAGTGAGTGCACGAACCAAACTCATTGAAAGGTTCACAATGGACAAATGCAGGACGATAGCCTCACCAGCAGAATGTAGAGAGCTAGCAAAAGAAGACGCTAGAACTAAAATCGAAACCGAATTTGGACATATCTAGGGTTTGATAAGCTGCAAAAGGTGGGACATTATTCACCGTGGCACGAAAAAGCAAAAGAGAGGGAAAAGGAGCCAGTAACTGGAGCGGGTGAGCTGAAGTTGGAAAGCTAGAAAAACGACAGGAGGCAGTGGGAGTTTCAAAAAAAAAAAAGCATTTTGAAGAAACCCGACCTTTGACTTTGGGTTAAGGTGAGAATGCAACATGATGCCGATATCTTATGGTATAAAAAGTGTATCAATACTTAATAGTTATTATAATCAATTATCAATATTAATATTTAATATTATTTATGTATTAAATGAGGAATAAATTAAAAATAAGAACGGGATTGTTGTATCTAGAATTCTTGTATCATGTGTAAATGTTAACTATCTCTAGTATTTAATATAAAATTCATTTAACTTTTTGTTAAAAGATTACAAATGTTAAATAAATTATTTAAAATATTTATTTTTATATATCAATAGATTATATCAATTTATAATTTATGGGCATGGATAAAGAAAACTTGGGATAAGGTCAATGATGGAATTAGTGTTAATGCCGATGCTTCATTTGTAAGGTGGAAATGGGAACGTCATGGTGAGTTTATAATTAAATCAATCTATGCAGCCATCTCTGGAAGTATGTCAAACGAAGAGAAAAGGTGGGATAAGTTATGGTCTATTAAAGCTCCGCAAAGATGTAAGTCTCTCTTATGATTAGTATCTCGTAAATGCCTCCTCACCAATGCGAATAGGTGTAGGCGAGGCTTGTGTGCTGGTGCAAGGTATTCTCTTTGTGGTGCTGATATGGAGGATATAGTTCATGTATTTCGAGATTGTGCTCACTCTAGATCCCTTTAGCGCAAAGTGGTTGATTGCAGTGGAGGAAATTTTGCAATATGCAGTTCGAGGGATGGTTTTGGTGGAATGTTAGTGGACAGAAGAAACCTGGTGCTGATGAGTGGGCTCCTTTGTTCACAATCATTTGTTGGTGGATTTGGAAACGAAGAGATCTATTTGTGTTTGAGAAGAAATTCATTGCAAATGACTCTGTTATTGCTAGTGCTCGAGCAATGATGAGTGGTATTCTCAAAGTTAGAGAAAGATTTGCAAGTACTAATATTCAAGGTGCAAAGTTTGTCTTAAGTGGAAGGATATGGTGTCCCAAATGGGTCAAACTTACTGTAGATGGAGCTTATTCAAAACTTGCTAATGTTAGGGCATGTGGAGGCCTTCTCCGAGATAAGAGGAGAATTTCTGCGGGGCTTTTTTTCTCATGTTGGAGAAGGTAATGAATTGTCTACAGAACTTCAGGCTTGTTTCCTAGGATTGAAGATTGCATGGTCTTTGGGCTTCCAGAAAGTATGGTTAGAGACAGATCTTACAGATTGCATGAACCTGTTACTCAATGTTCCTAGACATGCGCACCAAAACGCTTATGTGGTTAATGAAATTAAGCTCATTCTAGCTTCAGATTGGGAAATGAAGGTGACGCATGTGCCTAGAGAATGCAGCATGGCTGCTGACTTTCTTGCAAATTTGCAAGGGCTAGTGTCACGTGTTGGCTTGCATGAAGTGCATCAACCATCTGACGAGCTGGATGCTATTCTAAGACATAATGTAATGGGCGTTGACCCTTTAGACGTGAGTTGAGGTGTCTTTATCTTAAGGACAAAAAAATGAAATATAATACAAAGAGTGGTCATATGACGTCAAAAAAAAAGAAAAATATGTGGTGATAATACAAGAATAAGTAACGTTGATAACTTGATAGGCACACCTTCAAAAAATATTTTTCTCACTAGCTTTTATTTCATTTCACTTTTTCTCACCCATCTAAACATGGAAAATCGCATCTATCCTTTTATTTTCCTTCCTCTCAAATTCTCTCTATCCAAGCAGGGTTAGTGTTGTGAATATTTGAAATATGTAGTTATAACATTGAAATACCAAATTTCTCTTATTATTGTTAAAAAACTACATATTTCAAATAAAAATTAAAAACGGGAAAGTCGGGAAGATTATGATAAATCTTGGGATGGGAGCCGCTAGATGTCTGCAATACTGAATGCTTCATCAGTTGTCCAAAAGTAAGATACATACTAAACCATCTTTTTAGAAATACAATGGGCCTTTTAATTACTTCAAATATCTACGCTTTCAAAAACCCTCTTTCATGCTGATCTTGATGTTTTGCACCGTAACTGACAGCTCCGACTTGTGATCCTCAACAGCTTTCAAAACCGAAAGCAAGTTGGACCGGTAAATTTCACACTTGCGGTTCGCAGATTGAAGCTCATTCATAAGTTCTCTAATACTCTTGTCCATATCATCCTGCTAAAATAAAACATCAAATTTAAAAAAAAGACAAAATATTAGACCATGCAACATTACTAAACAACAGCTTTTTAGAAATACTAGTATGCAACATTTTAAAAGAGGGAAGTCCACAATATCATGCTTCTCTTCCATCCATGTAGAAATTTAGGATCCAATGCAACCACAATTGAGATTTCATGGTTTTAAACAACAAAAAAAAATAAAATTACGTGGTAATACCTTGGTCCTCCAAGTGATCCTAAATTGAACTCCTGACGTAGATATACTTCTACGCAAGACCAAGGGAATTTAATCGGGTCTCCAATGCCGTAAGTATTATATCATGGTGATTAAATAGACACATAAATGTGATATAACTTAGGTTGCCTAGATCCAAAATTCTGCACCACAAGGGATGGTCATGTCTTACACAGATAAATGGGATGACATTTTGTAAGACTATGGCTCAATCAATTCAGTCTAAAGCATGTTAACATTACAGCCTGTTTTCCTCCTTTTACCATTCCTTATATGATGCGACAATTTGGTAAATAGTAACTACTAGGTATTTGCATCCGTTTCTTCTTGTCTCTAAAGTTCCAATCCAACCATTCAATGCCTAAAATTCTCTCAAACATTTTGCTGCATTCATAGGCTCCCCACCTAGCAAATATAAACTAATAAGGCGGTACTACAGAATAAATCATCTAGTACATTGATTGCTTGAGAAACAACCCCCAAAAAAACCAAGAAAATTAATTTGTTTTTCAAACAAGATAGCCAGACAATACCTCACTCATAAATCTTTTGAAATGATACGTGATGCATACAATTAATTAAGAAGGATAAGAATCCATGGCCAAAACAACTGGATATAGTTATAAGACAGCTACAAGATCAATTGCCAAACAAAACGAAACAAAAGACCTGAGAAGAAAAACTGGTGAAAGATATTCTGGAGAGGTTTATATGGATGAAAATTTCAAGTTCTTAGGCTTCAGTTATTTCCCTTCTATTCTTTGCAAATTGTCCAAGACATAATTTACTTTTATTTTCCTGATTTCTAACCTAATTCGATTCGGTTATTGAATGTACATCTTGTATATATTGTTCCTCTCTGATCAATGGATCAACCAGAGGAGATGATCTGTAATTTTTTATAACAATACCATGCTCCAAGGTGATTACCCCTGTACTTACATACAAATACCATGGTGAGTTTTGATATGAACGCTTGCATGGGTGAAGTAATGGATATAAAAGGTCGAGGCATGTTTTGATATGAAACCGTTGAATATCTGAGCATTGATGGTACTCATACATTTTTCTACCAAAGTCAATTGGAAATGGTTGGGAAGTCCGCTTTAAAGATGTTGAGAATGATACTGAAGGGGGAGATAGTAAGCCGGATCCAACTAGGAGACACATGATACTTGATTTCACATATTCCGGATGAGGTAATGGATGTTACCATGTCCCAAAGGAATGTGAAGTGATGAGGAGAGTTCAGAGTTGCCCCATTCCAAGCCAAATGCCGCAAACCTATTTAATGCATCACTAGATGAGAGGTCCAAAACGAACAAGAAAATAAAACAGGGTGGTGTTAAGACTGCAATTGGGCCATCACATTTGGAGCTATGCGCTGGCAATGTAGGATGAGAGAAGTAAATGGTTGTTTTCCAATGGTAATTGTAATTCTAATAAAATAAGAGTGGCTATTGGCATCATGGTGAACATACTAAGAATAAGAAGACTCTAGGCACTTGGCAAATGATCTCGAAGCCCTGACCTCAAAGAACTAAGTTGGTTGGATTGCAAAATCCTCATAATGATTGAGTCAAAATTAACACAAATGGAGCTATGTAGAACTCAAGTAACTAAGTGGTTGAAGGTGGACTCATTCAAGAATCACAGCAAGGGGTAGGTGGTTGGCAAGGGCTTGTAGAAACACAGGATGTCACATTTGTGGTGTAAGATGCGTTAAGGGTTCGGGATGGGTCAAGTCTTTCATGGCAAAAAGGATTATGCAAGGTTCGGATAGATGATGATAGTAGCTTAGGAACTATACACTCCTTGCTGCTGCTGGAGTACGTGGCACAGGAAATTCAGGACAGATGAAGGACATACCAGAGCTTATAAAGGAAGGTTGGGAAGTCGAATTGTGCCACTTATATTTGAAGGCAATAGGAGCAAAGGTTTTCCAGAAAGACATGCTTTAAGCTTGCTGTTGTGACCCAACTAAACAATTAGTAAGAACAGCAAGAAAATTAATATTAATACTCAAAATACACTCTGTGAGATCACTCCCACAGCCATAATCTGTGAGATCACTCCCACTGCCACTGTGAAAACACTTCACAGCCCAAGGATCTGAAAAACCAACACCCTCCTCTCAACACTTTTATACAAAAATATGGCCTACCTCCCTTGCTAGAGGCCACCGCTTAAATAGCCCAAAAAGCACATGACACATCTCCCAAAATACGTGTTACAACAGACAAACCTTAAGCCTATGACATACTCTATAAAATTATCCTTATCTCCAAAATAGTAGGAAATAACTAAGTCAACTTTGGAATCTCATAAAGGATTCTTTCCATATGCTCGCAAAGTCCTCTGCTTCCTTGTGCAAGTTTGACGAACAATTGGGTTCTAACACTAGCCAATGGAATTCCGTATTTTGAAACATACCCTAAGGATTAGGAACTATTTTGAATGAGGATGCAGCAGGGGTGTCCTTCACTAGGATGTGTTTATAGTTCTTTTTGTCATTATAAGAAAAAGGACCTGGCTCAGTTGTTCCCCTTAGACAAGAACTTCCATAGAATTCAACATTCATGTGTTTCTCAAGGAAAATTTACATACTAGCTTAGGCTACAACCTATGAGGGCCGATTCTCTTAAGAAAGCTTGCTAGGTACCAGTCAAAACACTGACAACAATGTCAGGTATGAACCATAAGGTTATGAAACCGATATATATTAATAGTGCTTAAATAGTTATGAAGACAACAAATAGCAGCACCCGAAAAAATCACAATGACTGGGTAAAGGCTTAAAGGTAGCCAATCCTAAATTGATGAGTAAATGAGTCAATAAAATAGTTATATACGGTTAAGAGCGACACTGCTAAACAGGCAGAAAACAATATGAAAAGAACCTCTAACCTCTGACATATGCTGGCTAAAGCTTTCTTCATGGTTCCCCCTTGTATAATTTCTATGATTTCCATCACTCAGCAAACAACTCCGAACTTTTCCATTGCTGATGGGAGCTCTTCCCTCATTTTTTATTGCTTCAGCAACTCTTTTTGCAGCTTCTTGCAATGCAGTCATTGCCATATCATAATTTTCAAGGCTCTTTGCTCCTTCATCTACAAATTTCAAGGCCTCATGTCGGAGGGTATTATATCTAACAGTATGAGATTCCAAATAATAAGTATATACATCAATAGAATGGTCTTCTAATATTACATTGCTCTTGGCATTTCTGGTCCAACGTTTCAATATGTAATGAGATGGAAGAGTAAGCACATTTGTTACTCTAAAGACAGCCAAAACGTGTCTGCATAGAAGACCAGAGAATTCGAACATTTGGCAGCTACAAGTTGCTTTCATCTCCAAAACATTGAATTTAACATAGTATGCTTTATGATCTTCTCCAAATTTTGCAACGTGATATGTAATGACCTCTCCATCATCCTCAACCTTGGATGCCATGAATGTCAATGTCCCAACTAACTCTTCTTGGAACCTCATGAAGATTTTTCTTGTGTACAGCTCAGATGCTTGTTTTTCCATTGGAGATGGGGTCCTCAATATGGGCAAAGTATTCATTGTGTCATAATCAGCTCTTACTTCTTTCTCATTGCGACTTTCAAGTGCTTTCTCATATAGCTTAAAAAATTGATTCAAATTGGTGGAAGCATTGACATAGCCATCAAAATATGAGTTCATGCTATCACTTCGCTGAGTCATGGACATTTCTGCAAAGAATGTGTCTCGCAAATACACAGGTACCCACTGTCTGCGGGAAGAATAAATTGACTGAAGCCATTCATGGTCCCTTAGATCATATCGATCAACAAGTGTCAACCAGCAAGACTCAAATTCCTCAATTGACTCAGTCAAGTTAACACATTTGTGAAATTCAGCTTCAAAATTAGGATGTTTGAGAAAAATGTGAGATAACTTCTCCTGACACTTTTTAAAGATGTGCCACTTGCAGAAACGGTGACGAGTCTCAGGAAATACTTGAATTATGGCTGACCTTAGCACAGGATCGTGATCAGTTGTAATTGACACTGGAGGGCGTCCAGACATTGCCATAAACCAAGTCTTAAAAAGCCATACAAATGATGCTTCAGATTCATTTAACATGAAAGCACAACCAAACAAAACAGGTTGTCCATGATGGTTGACACCAGTGAAGGGGGCAAAAGGTAGCCGGTATCTGTTAGATCTGTAAGTAGTATCAAAAGTGACGGTGTCACCAAAAAATGTATAGTTCATCCTTGCCTTGGGATCAGCCCAGAAAACGTTGCTCATGCACTGGTCCTCCTCACCTTGCACAGCATAGAAGAAATTAGGGTTTTCAGCATGCATTTGCCTCAAATAATCCAGAACAAGTTGAATATCCCCTTCCAAACTTCTCTGGCGATTATTCCTCATGTAATTCCGACAGTCAACCTCCGTAAAACCAACTTTACTAATCCCTCCATACTCTTTAATGAGAGCTGACATGATTCTACGAGGACCCATTCCAGCAGCCTGTAAAGTGTCAATCAGCGTCTTAGCAGCACCTGATATTTGTCTGTGAGAACGAAGACAATGCACCTGATCGGGTGGAACGAGTTCGTGGTTATGTTCTCTAACAAACCCCGAAACGATCCACTTGCCAGAGTCGTGCATTTTCACAGACAAGGACGCTTTGCATCCCACTCTGGTGATGGTTCGTGGGCGCTTAATCTCCCTATCCTTGGTGCGTTTCTCATTCAAATTGCGGAAACCCTCCTTTGCGCAAACAAATTGTCTCTGTATAATAGCTCCATCACGTCTGGAACGGCGGGATGAGCTGACACGGGTACTGAATCCAACACGACGCGCGTAGGAGTTATAGAAGGCCTTCGCAGCCTCCTCAGACTCGAACTCCATACCCTCGCAAGGTTCAAGATCCGAGAGATCACCCTCAGGAAGATATATCTCACCACTACCAATAGCACCTCCACCACCACTGCTAAGAGCGGGGCTATAGGCCAAATCGTCCTCATCAACTGGTTGCTCCATGTCCCCCCCATCATCGTCGCCGAGGCCATCTCCTTCTCCACCCAACCCAATGTCAAATTCAAGAATTTCGTTATCCATGATCGATACGACAAATTGGGAGTGTCCCCAGATAACAAATGTAAGAATCGAATAGGGATTATATGGGATCCTTATCGAATCCCTTCATCTTATTAGATCATTAGTGCAAAGGAATACTGAAAACAGAGTAACCATACAACAGATGAATTTAAAATAGAGACTTCGGAAAAGAACCGACGATCACAGGAGGACAGACGCATTATCCCGTGGTGAGCAGCGTCTCTTGTTCGGCAGGAAGCAGCCCTTCATTTCACCGGAGGGACAGTAAGCAGTTATAACGATTCCGAGTCAAAGTGGCCGGCAACTAGAAAATATATGCCGACGAAATATCATAGATTTCTTCAAAGTTAATCGTTAAGTATGCTGATTCATGTCCTGGATGAAGGGAATAGAGTACGCAGGAACATAGAATCTGATCGAAACAAAGGACACCGAGATAGTTTGGAACTCTGGATTAATGAAACACAGGAGAAGGACACGGAAGTACCAGATAAGCAAAATAATGACAAGGGGGAAATGGCAGTGAAGGAATTTTGGCTTATAGACCAAAAAGGGGTTATTGCGCAAATAATGATAACGATGATGGTTGGTGGAAATTTGCATTCAAGAACCTGTCTTTAGGAGCTAATTTTTATTATCCGCTCCAATAAAAACATATAATGCTAAATTATACTTTTAATTCTTTAAATTTATATAAAGTTTAATCAAAAAATTTACATTAAACTTCAATTTAATACTTAAAGTTTAAAAAAAATACACTTTTCGTTATTTATTTTTAACACCGTCAATTTTATTTAATGGAAAATATTGACTCGACAAATTTAAATGATAATTTTATATCTAAATGTTGATAAAAACATGTTTAATTTTAAAATATAAAAAAATGTATTAAATAATTAATATTTAAGCATATTTTGATATCATTTAATAGTAAAATTAGTGTTTAAATTTACTGATTCAGCATTATCCGTTAAGTGAAACTAACAGT
>QFDD01000879.1:0-30515 GCA_006871305.1 Vachellia collinsii
AAAAAAAAAAATGTAGCACAAGATGATGAACTTTTGAGGGCAGACGAGGGGACTATCTCAAGCATCGTATTGGATAGGGAAGAAAACATCACTCCAAGATTAACGTATCATACGGCTCTTAACACACTTTTTCGCATTATTGGCTTGATTTGATTCAAGTTCTTGAGCAAGTTTCAGGACAAATCCAGTCTTTCTAACGTGATTATGTGACTGTGTTGTATTTAACTACTTTTGAAACAACTAAAGAACTATCCCAAAGATGTTTTATGCATTCACATATATTTGAACCAGAAAACTAATATTTGAGTGGTCAAAATACCTTCTATTGGTATAGATACGATTTTTACGTGTTCTCACATCCTACCTTATACCATTAAACCAGTGCTTAAAACATCTATAATATTATCCATTTATTAAAAAAGGCATGTATAATATTTGCTGAGCTGAAATGGACTGATGAGTGAAGTTATGAGGGAAACATTCTTACCTGGCAGAATGAGTGAACAATGATGATCAAAAAAATATCTGTTGCTGTGAGAAGGACAAGATTGGTAGGATGATGGTCAACCAAATAGATAACAATGTGGATGCCTAGTTTGGTCAATTTATTCAAGAAGGAGGTGAGTGAGTACCGAGTACGAGCATGACTGTGTGTGAGTAGAGAGAGAGAGAGAGAGATTGCAGTGAAGTGTGGAGAGGGCCGAAAAGATTGAGCGTCTGAAAGGAACAGGAAGCGAGATGAGAACAAGGGGTGAAAGACAAACGACGCAGGGGAGGGCTGTCGTTTTTCCGTCTGCAATTCTCATCACCGCCTCGAAACGCGGGATTGGGAAAGAAGCACCCAAACAAAAACAAAGGTCCCGAGAATCACTTTCCCTTTCCCTTTCCCAGGCGTCGTTTCTCTCGCCTTTTGAATTCCACGAATCCAAAAGGTTTCCTTGCAGTTCTTGTGTTTGCCCTTTGCCTCTCCCCCTCCCCTTTCCGTCACTCTCTTTCACTTCTGGGCTCCTTCCATCGGTTTAACTTCATATTTTAAGATTAATAATAATCAATACACATAAATTCTTGTAGGATCCCATTGATTTTGGTGTATAACGTGATAAGAAGAATTAGATTTAATTGGATTTATATCATTGTTAGGGTATTTAGGCGTGTTATTTGATTATTTCCGGACTTTTATGAGACTTGGTATTTTGTCGTTGTTGTTGTCATTGTTCCTATAACTAACTTTGCCTTTCATTTTATAAAGTGGACTTAATTATTAAATTTGATATTGCAATTACCTTCTGTGTGTTATTTTCTCTGTTCTCTTGACTTCTTCTTTTTGTCTGGTTCTTTTCCTTCTTCCTCCTCCTTCCCTTCCATCTCGCTCCCTCCCAATCCCTCCCTCTGTTCCTCTCTCCTCTGTGTGATACATCACTTTTACTTGCTTTATTTATGAATCCATTCTCCACTCCTTTTTTATAATCTTAATTGGTTCCCTTCCCTGTCCTGTCTTCCCTTTGACTTGTTGGTTTTTGTCTTGTTGCTATTGTCAACTTGCCCAATTATTTCTGTAGCATGATTCTCCCACTAGGTTCCTTCCTCACGTCTCATCTCAAAACAATGTTAGTCCTTTTTTAAATAAATTTTTTAGATGCCATTTTTTACTTTAGGAAAATCGTGCATTTAAAATTACTATTGAATAAGTAGTATATTACATTAATAAAATACCAGTTATTTACGTCATGTTTTGAAATTGCGAAGAATCAAGATTATGGAATTTTTCATCTCTCTTTTTTTAAATACAGCTTTTAGGTAAAAGGTGGACTCACCCACGGTTCAGCAACGTGAAGCCTCACTTGTGATCCAGTGAGGTCTATTATTCTTACAGAAGTGTGACAAGCAAATCATTTTCTATCCAATTTCAACAGGTTAAGCATATCAATGTTAAATGTTCTTCAACCAGCCAAAATAACTTGATTTAATTACTCCTTTCAACAATAACTTGGTTCTAGCCATCACTTAGAGAATGTGGTATCGATGTGATGCATAAATGCAGAATTAACCTATAATAAAGCAATGGAATATGCACAGTTATATATAAACATGTTGTAAGATGTTAATCTTTCGGATCTTAATATACAATTAATTTCAACAAAGAAGCTAAACTATAAAATGAGTTATATATTTAAGACAATAAATATATTAACAAGAAACCATTGACGTGATAATGGAGCATGATTACTATTTGGAAAAATAATAATAATGATGATGAAGATGATATGTGATGATCATTTCTTGGGCTTAGCACAAGAGAAGATGTAATTTCAAATCCCAGCTTGAGATTTGTCGAGGCAATTACTTTTCTTTTTTTTTACCTTTTTGATCTCAGAGGCTGCTTTTTTTTTTTTTTAAAACAAGCAAGCTGCTATTTTTATGATGGGCAAAAAAAAAAAATACTGCTTTGATATTTAAATAAAATTTAATTAATTTTTTAAAAAAGATTAAGAAAATCAAATGAATTACTTAAAAGGCTTATTGATGCTATAATTAAATTATATATTAATTTATAAGTAATACAAATTAATTTAAAAAAATGATAAATATAAATACTTTAAAGTAATATATTTAAATTTTTTTAATCTTTGAAAAAAAATCAATTGACCCATATATTATATACCATTCACAAAGTGTTTAAACCAAACACAAAACCATGATGCGTTTTTTTTCCCTTTTATTTAGAAGGGTCAATATTAAAGCATGATATCACAAGTAAAATTAAATTTATGACCTCTTATAAAAAAAAATTATGCTACCACAGGCATAAAGAAGCTCTTGAAGTGGCATTGGTGATGAGCTCATTTGGAGTGAACTTTTGAGCTTGCAACACAGACTCGATTTCACACCAATCAATTTCACTCACCAATATTGACCATTGGTGTAAAATATAATAAAAATGAAGGGAAGGCATAATACTGGTATTTAAATATTAATAATATTATTAGAAGTTATTTTAACGATGAAGGCATGAACAGCAGCAAGTAAGAGGGCACGTGATCGAAGGGATCACCTGCTTTCCGCAGTGCTGCATCCGGCAGCTACTCAACAAACAAGCTCCTAACAGACAAAAACATCCCTCGTATTTAATTAATTAAATGTGCCTCTCAATTTGGCTTATTTTAGCTCAATCAATTAATGTCCCATTCCTCTTCAACCAAAATCTACACTGCCACCTTCGCCATTTAATAATGGGGAAATTGGTAAAACTTCTCTGTTTAGAAAATTTACTCACCATAATGCTACGATATATTTCTATACATGAAATATATAGAACCGTAGTTTATATCTCTCTCTTCCCTTGTAAGAATTTTAAATGATATCAAAGATATCATTTAATATCAATTCTTGTTAAACCTTTTATGATTAAAGATCTAGGGATGAATTACTTAAAAATTTTAACTAATTGATTAGATTGCAAAAGTATAAAAATTATTGTGATGTTTCATTTTTAAAAATTAAAACCATAGAAACCAATATCTTAAGATTGCAAGTGCGCTGTTGAGTCTACAACCTTCCACTTGCAATGAGAGCCAACATAGCCTTAAATTATAAGGTCTATTCTATATTTTCTGGAAAAAAAAATACCATGCAATTGGGTTGTCTATGTTTTACATTTTTAGCAAGCTATGAGAATGATAAGTACTCTCTCATGTATATGTTATAAGAGTTGGATAACTAGTAATTTACAGGTATTAAAGAAATTATTTAAATTGATTATAAACATGTGTTAGTTTCTGGAGAATAATATTTTCTAACACGTATATGCACTGTAGCTCCTTCTTAATACATACCTTTTTACTATTGGCAATCAATAGAAATATTTTGGGGGGAAATTATAAATTTAAAAAACAAAATTGATAGGGATATTGTATTTAAAACCAAAATAAGCAATTTGTCAATCTCCAATATTTAGGACAGGAGGTAGCATTGTATCACACATCTTATCGTATTCATAAGTTATAAATGTGATTAAACTTTATATAAATATATAATTTTACTATTTATTCATTATGTTCTCATGGGGTATAGTATGTATTAAACATGTGTAAAATAGAAAGGTTGTTAATTTTTTAAACACAATTAATCAGGTTTAAGATTTTTTTTTATTTCAATATAATACATCAATGGTAGTTCATAAATAAGATCATAAGAGTATTTGACAAATATTTTTTCTTGACTTAGGGGAATAGATGCTAATGCAACATGACAATAATAACGATTTACTAATAATAGAGAGTTTTCCTTTGGAAAAGTATATGTATTTTTCCAATAGAAATATGGCTATGTTTGGTAAATCTTTAGAACCGCTTCTAGAAGCATTTTCATACAAATCGAGATAAAACTTCTCTCATATACTTATCTCGAATTGTATAAAATCACTCTCAAAAGCTATTCTTAAGATATGAGCATGCTTTACAGCAGAAATTCAAATATCGAATCGAATCGGCAGATGGGTTACCTTATTCTGCTAAACTTGATCTGGTTGGTTACCAACAGAGAGCAACATTTATGAAGCACGAACAAAAGGGAGGTGTGCATGGTGGTGTGTGGCGCATATAATGCAGAGCCGGGGGGGTTGCCTGCGCGACCACCTCGATGTTGCAGGAGAAGCACAGTACCTTTTGTCTCTGCTTTTGCTTTTCGCTTTATTACTCCACCCACCCATCCACCTTCCTTTCCCTTTTCACTTGTACAATTCCCCCTTCCCCTTTCTCTCTCCTCCCACCTTCCTTCAAAGTTCAAACCCCACGTTCTTTTTTTTTTTTTAAATAATAAACAAAGAATCAATTGCAGTTAAAATCAATTAGAATCAGTAAATATGCAGAGGTATAACTTTTTATCAAATACATCTTTACTCATAAGGGTGATGATTTTGAGAGAGAATGAGCGGATAAAAAATATGATAGAAGCATGAAATTCATTAAAAGTAAAAATTGAAAAACAAATACATTAAATTTTGATACAAATTAAAATTGTTGCTTATGAATGATAATAAGGTGAGTAGAATATATTCCTCCCAACCCACATCCCTTGTGTTTTTACTCTGCTTCTCACTCCTCCTCATTAACCCCCTCACCTTATGCATTGGTTAAGGTGTACCTTTCCCATCACTTACCAATCTTTACTCTCACTGCTATCTCCTACCTTCATTCCTGACCACCCTCCTTCCTCTTTACTCCATTCACATGCCCCTCTCTCTCTCTCTAATCGATGCATTTTTTTTAATCTCTCATCACTTGCTTGAAAACTTCAATTTCACTGCCTGAAATCCTTTCCACATTCTCCTCTCCTCCTATTTATAAGGTAAAGATATGATTTTTTTTTTTTGGTTCTTATAAGTTCTAGGTACAATATACAGAATAAGTGCAAAGTTTCAAAGTTATTATTAAATTTTAAAATAGAATTAAATGAAATTTAAGGTTTTAATTGATTTAGCTAAAATGGGTTACAATTGACTTACTACAAATAGGATCAAAGAAGTAATCTCTCTTGTTACGAAGATATTCTAACTAATTCACACATACAAGTAAAAACAGTCAAAACTTAAAAGCATTGAATTCACGATAAGATTCAAGTGATTTCTAATATTAACCTTATTAATTATACTGAATTTTATCATTATAGAGAAAATTTTATATGTGAGAGAGAGAAAGCACGCGTACTTCCATGCGTTTTGATTATAACCAAATTTGGGGCCACTCTTAAAAAAAAGCACTGCCATATAATAACATATCCCTTCACTTTTCATCCCTATTTTAATCCACTTTTCAAGCTTGCCTTTGGTCTTTCTGCTCTTGCTCATCATTCTCACATGCCATCAACTTTCAAAATGCCCCTTCAATCATACAACCTATACATATAAATACATATACCATTCACTATATATATATATATAGTGAATTTTTTTTAGAGCACTTGACCAAAAAATGTCAAAGTAAGCAAATTTCCAACTAGCCCTGCTTACTCAGCATTTTTTTTTAAAAAAATTACGAGTGATATATTGTAGTAACTAACCAAGCCTATCATACAAATTTCAAGGAGCTAGAGCAACCAAGGTTAGGCCAATTAACTAATGAGACTAAGATTTAATAAGTGGTTGGTCGCATTTACCACCAGCTATTGTCAAGCCTTAGAGTCAAATGATTGACAATTTTCGTTCAACTATGCGAAACAAAATCTAATTGAATCTTAGACCCAAGGAATGTTTTTATTTTTTTAAAAATCGTTTTAAAAAATCCAATAATTAAATACTACTCTTGTGAGCTCAAAGTATAGGTTTCAACTCAATATATTTTGTTTTATTTTTTAAATATAAATATTTTCAACGGGGGGTCACGCAACTATTATTTTGTGTGCATTGCAATCTAATTTTTAATGCACTGAATATTGTGAATTATATTTTCAGTGGCATAATACATTTTAAAATATTTTGTAGCAATAGGCACTTTAGATGCTGAATGCCACCGATAAAATACTTGAACATCCTAGATGTACAAAAAATTACTTTACAATATTAAATGTTATTGAAAAATTATTTTAAAATACCAATTTGCTGTTATTATTTTGCCCATGTCAGGGGAAGAAGCATTGTCAACACCGAGCACACATTTGCAAAAGAAATTTTTTTTTTTGGAAGACTTAAATCATATTGTACGCACAAAACTTTTACCGTAAATTTTATCCAATTATTGTTCCCCCAAAAGAGAAGAAAACGATAAGCATAAATTTTAGAAAAAATAACATCAAATCCTATTATGGAAGTAGTATAATATCAAAAAAATCATATCGATAAGTCTCAGATCTGATATTTTTTAAGTCATTATTAATAAATCCCAACCACTGTTGATAAATTATTAAAACTTTTTGATATTTTCGTCTACATTCATTTATTTTTCCATAATTTTACTCAACAAGATAAAGGTGTAGGTTTTTTGTTTGTTGGGTTGAAAGAGGTCATTTCAGAAATGGTTGAAAGATGACTACGCCAGACAAGCCCTCCATATCAAAAGCATGACAGATAAAGATGACGTGTAAGACACGTAGGACACTCTGACCCGCATAGACAGCGACACGTGGCCACGTCTAATTTATTGTCCCCAGCTACCAAACTGGACCCTTTTGCCGTTAATAAAAACTGAAATAATTATTATATTTTTAGTTCAGTAAGTGCGCTTCAGACAGTAGAGAGAGAGAGATATCGAGGGAGGAAGGAGGAGAGAAGGGAGGAGAGAGAGACTCTGTTCTGCCCCATCTTTAAACGCCAAGTGAAACCCATTTATTACTCCTCCGCCTCGCCTCACCTCTGAACTTCCCGGCCACTCTCATTGGGCCTCCTTTAAGCTCTTCTTCTCTTTTCGGCGACTGAAATCCCGGTGGGTTCCCCGGTGTTATTGAAGTTAAGTCTCCGGTGGAAGCTCCAGAAGCTTCATCTTTTTACGCATTCGACGGTGCTCGGATCGAACTCTCTGAAGCACTCCTTTTCTCTTCTTCAGCTTGTTTGCACCTTAAAGGCTCAGTAAATCTTTCATTCGAGTGATTTCTAGGGTTTTGTACGCTTTACCAACTGCAACTCCCATTTCGTCTTCTTCATCTTTTGGGGTTGTAAGTTTGCTGCTTTGCTAATGTGGGTGCTCCCTGGTACTCGATAGTCTTTTCTTTGACTTTCGGAGTTTTTTCTCTGGGTTTAAATCTAGCCGTTGGAGAGAGTTGGTCTTTTGCTTTTTGTGTTTTCGTTGGGTGGGTTTTTCCGTTGGTTATTTTTAGAGCTTTTAAAGGTCAGAATCAGCGACTTAGTGTCGTCTTCTTTTGATTGCTAAGCTTAATTGTACATGGGTGTGTAGTTTCCGATAATGCGAGCGGTTTTGAATATGAGAGCTCTTTCCTACCTGCTCGTTTTACTTCTTATAGATCCGGGATTGGTGATTTCTGTGAACCCATCCCTTAACGACGACGTTCTGGGCCTTATAGTATTCAAAGCCGACATAAAAGATCCCAAGGGGAAACTGTTAAACTGGAATGAAGATGATGAGACTTCCTGTGGTTGGGTCGGTGTGAAATGCAACCCGAGATCTAACAGAGTCGTCGAGCTTAACCTTGATGGGTTCTCTCTTTCGGGTCGGATAGGTCGAGGCCTCTTCCAGTTGCAATTTCTGCGCAAAATTTCTCTCTCGAAGAACAATCTCACCGGTGGCGTAACCCCCAACATTGCTCGGCTCGACAACCTTCGAGCGATCGATTTGAGCGAGAATAATCTCTCCGGCGACCTTTCCGATGATCTTTTCCGACAATGTGGGTCTCTAAGGGCGATTTCATTAGCGAGGAACAAGTTTACCGGGAAGATTCCCTCTAGCTTGAGCTCATGTTCGGCTCTTGCTGCAATTGACCTCTCGTTTAACCAGTTCTCGGGTCCTATTCCTTTGGGTATCTGGACTTTGAGTGGACTAAGGTCACTGGTTTTGTCAGATAATTTGTTGGAAGGTGAGATTCCAAAGAGCACTGAAGGATTGAAGAATTTGCGAGCAATCAACTTGGCCAGAAATCAGTTGTCTGGGAAGATCCCTGATGGGTTTGGAAGTTGCTTGCTTTTGAGGTCTATTGATCTTAGTGAGAATTCTCTTTCTGGTAATCTTCCCGAGGATATGAAGGAGCTCACATTGTGTAGTTATCTCAGTGTTAGTGGAAATGCTCTTTCAGGTGAGATTCCTGACTGGATTGGGGAAATGAAAAGCCTGGAGACATTGGACGTTTCTCTGAATAGATTTTCAGGTAAGGTGCCAAGCTCCATTGGAAATCTTCAGTCATTGAAGACAATGAATATTTCCGGAAATGGTTTTTCTGGTAGTCTGCCAGAGTCTATGATAAATTGCACAAGCCTTTTAGCCTTGGATGTTAGTCAGAATTCAATGTCAGGAGATCTTCCGTCGTGGATTTTTAAGTCAGATTTGCAGAAAGTTTTGGCATCAGAAAAAAAATTGCATGGAGGTGTGAAAAATTCTCTATATGCCTTGGAGGCAATTGCTGTTCAAAGTCTTCAAACTTTGGATTTATCTGACAATTCATTTTCTGGCGAAATTACATCTGATATCTCAGTCTTAAGCAGCTTGAAGCTCTTGAATTTATCAAAGAACACTCTGAGTGGTCCTATACCAGCTGCCATTGGTGAATTAAAGTCTCTGAATAGTCTTGATTTGAGTGAGAATCGGCTGAATGGAAGCATACCTATGGAAATAGGAGGAGCTGTATCTTTGAAAGAACTGCGATTGAGGAAAAACTATCTTGTGGGAAACATTCCAACCTCAATTGGCAACTGCACATCTTTGTTGACTTTGTAAGTTCTCTCTTCTTACCTTCACATCTCAAGTAGGTAATTGAATGTTGCTCCACTGCGCTGATTTGATTGAAACTTCTTTCAAAAAGACTTAGCTAAGTTGCGTGCCCCAGTTTTTACTGAATATTTTCTGTCGCATCGTAATTTATTTAAATGCATGCACCCTCAAGCCAACATCTTCAGCCTTGGCTGAAATGCTCAAGATGTCTAATTTATATCAAGTGAGTAGCTTATCAGATATCATTATCCTTTTGGCATAAAAATCCATAGTGAAGTGCTTATGTACCAATAAGGCTTGTTACTGTTGTTATATTTCATTATATTTCTTCCCCTTGGTTTATCTGCTGTTATTGTTTGTCTTGGAGGATTTATGCTATTGCGACTCCATGCTTCCCTATTTGTAGCTCAGTTGATTTTCTTCTATCTTTTAAAATACCAAAAACCATGCATTGGCATCTTGCCACCTTCACTTTTCATGGCTCTAACAGAATGTCTTTTCTTTTGTGGTGGACGGGGCTTCAAATCTGTAGAATTCTGTCACAGAACAGAATGACTGGTTCAATACCTGCAGTAATTGCAAAACTGACTAATTTACAAGTTGTGGACTTGTCTTCGAATAATTTTACTGGAAACCTTCCCAAGCAATTGGCCAATCTGCCCAATCTTCTCTCCTTTAATATATCTCATAACAACCTAAAGGGTGAACTACCAACTGGCCCCTTTTTCAATACCATTTCACCTTCCTATCTTACCGGCAATCCATCTCTTTGTGGTGCTGCTGTCAAGAAATCATGCCCTTCTGTCCTTCCAAAGCCTATTGTCCTAAATCCAAACTCCACTTCTGATTATGCTCCGGGGTCATTACCTCCCAATGTTGGTCACAAAAGAATCATTCTAAGCATTTCTGCTCTCATTGCCATTGGTGCAGCTGCTGTCATTGTAATTGGTGTCATTGCCATCACTGTACTCAATCTCCGTGTTCGGTCCTCTGCATCTCAAGCTCCAGCTGCCCTCACATTTTCTGCAGGGGAAGAATTTAGCCATTCCCCAACTACAGATGCCAACTCTGGCAAGCTAGTCATGTTTTCAGGTGAGCCAGACTTTAGCACTGGGGCACATGCTTTGCTTAACAAGGATTGTGAACTTGGGCGTGGTGGGTTTGGAGCAGTGTACCAAACAGTTCTTAGAGATGGTCATGCAGTTGCAATCAAGAAGCTCACTGTGTCAAGTCTTGTCAAGTCTCAGGAAGATTTCGAACGAGAAGTGAAGAAATTAGGAAAAGTCAGACACCAAAATCTTGTGGCACTTGAAGGTTACTACTGGACCCCATCCCTACAGCTCCTCATATATGAGTTTGTTTCTGGTGGCAGTCTGTATAAGCATCTCCATGATGGATCGGGTGGAAATTTCCTCTCATGGAATGAGAGGTTTAATATAGTTCTTGGCACAGCAAAAGCCTTGGCTCATTTGCATCACATGAACATTATCCACTACAATATCAAGTCTACTAATATCCTAATTGATGGCTACGGGGAAGCTAAAGTGGGTGACTTTGGCCTGGCAAGATTATTACCAATGCTTGATCGTTATGTTTTGAGCAGCAAAATTCAAAGTGCTCTTGGCTACATGGCACCAGAATTTGCCTGCCGCACTGTGAAGATAACAGAGAAATGCGATGTGTATGGGTTTGGAGTTTTGGTCTTGGAAGTGGTCACTGGGAAGAGGCCAGTTGAATACATGGAAGATGACGTGGTTGTGCTTTGTGACATGGTCAGAGGAGCTTTGGAAGAAGGAAGGGTGGAAGAATGTATCGATGGGAGGCTGCAGGGGAAGTTCCCAGCTGAGGAAGCCATTCCTGTGATGAAACTAGGCTTAATATGCACTTCCCAAGTGCCCTCAAACCGACCAGATATGGGAGAGGTAGTCAATATATTGGAGCTAATTAGATGTCCCTCAGAAGGACAAGAGGAGCTTGGATGAATGGCGAATCAACTTGCTTTTTTCTCCTGACTCAGAAGGATATACAGATGGGTTACCCGGGGAAGAAGAATCCGGTTTTGTTTATTTAGAATTAGATATAGAAATTGGTTGCTGGAAAAATGCTCCCTTTTTTGTTTTGTTGTAATTTTTGCTGCTCCTTGTTAGTTTTCAACCTGTGTTTTAAGTTTCTCTCTGTATGCTAGCTGTACCTAGGATACCGGATTCCTCTTCACCGGCTTCCATTTCAGATTCCCTTTGTAAACTGTTTGGTCAATTACTAATCTTTCACCTTCCATTTTGTGTTGTTGCCTTCCCCTTGTGAGGTTCTGATGTCTGTTGTCTTTTACTCTTCGAAGTCACCTGTATTCCTCAGCATGAGGCGTACATTAGAGGACAAAAAAGGTAGAAAAGTTTGGGTACTACATGGCAAATAACAGGACATCCAATGACTTGTGTTGTCTATTCTATCCGAACTCTCCTGTCGAAGTTGGGTTCATCTAATTAGCCATTAGAACGCGTGGCAAGATTCAAAATTTTCACGAGTTAGAAAGCCCCATTATAATATTAATAACACATCAATACCATGAAACATTCACTGTCTTAAAGAAAGCTTCACATGTATGCTTAAAGAAATGTATATTTCTTGTTACAGAAAATGTTTATATTTACGGGAAAAACTGGCCAGTAAAATACTATAGCACTGAGTGTAATTACCATCTAGTCTTTTAACTCTTTAGTTCTAGTCAAAAGGGGCTTAAGAGGATTGGGAATTTCGAGATTCGGAGCACCCAAATTGAAGCACACATGGTATATAATAATGGAATTGGGAAGATAAAAGAGAGAGAAGGCACTAAAGCTGTGTGTAATTGGATTACAGAATATTAGTCGATATGATGCTGTCGGAATAGAAGCTCTTTTTCTGATATCTTTGCTCAGAGGTTTCTCCTTTCGTTCTCTCTTTTTTAATCCCCTGGAATCTCACTTCATCAATACTCTGAAAAGTGAAAACTTCACCACAATTCTTTACTATATAATTTACTCAAAATAATTAGAGATAATCATGTGCTTTTGACCTTGTTCCTAAGTGTAGTTAGCTGTAAAGCCTGTACGCTTCAGACACATGTAAGGTGTTGGGCCCAAGGGAACCTACTGCTTTGGCATTTTCATCGGCACATGCTCTTGAGATGGATCGTTTGTTGTTTAACTTAATTAATTCCATTAGTTGTTGATGAAATGATACGAGATAGTATCTAAGTGGAAAATGATATGGCAGTCCTATTGCTAACTGTCGCTGTTTTCTCTGGGGCCACACGCTTGCGATGACTTGTCCATTGTATGGATAATTTGTTGTTTGTTGCTCACAGAACTTAAACTTTATGTTCCCTATAAAATGCAGACAAAAAAATCTCTGAAAAATTGCATAGCCACGCAAGAATTCCAGAACGAATGACTTGGTAATGTCCATAATAAAGAGTACTGTTTTGTGGCCATTCAGTTGTTAAAAGAGCAACTGTTCTGTTCATTTCTTCTCATATAAATGTGTGTGTGTTCATGGCCTAATGGGCACTTGCGGCAACGGATTTAAGAGATTTGAGTCCAGCCTCTAGAATTGTAATTTTCTTTCAGATTGATGTATTATATTCAAAATCGATTCATCTGTTTACTGAGAATCTGCACTGGATTAGAAGAACAGTTTGCCTGCACTAACGTTCTTTTTTTGGGGGGGGGGGGCAAGGGCCCATCATCTTTTGTTGCCCACAATAAATGAATTTTCTCTCTATGATTTTGTCTTACAGTTAATGCAAGTGCTGACACCCCAACACACCAATACCAAGGCCATTCCATTTATTCTCTGCAAAAACCAATGCTTAAAAATAATCAATTTGACCGGTCTCTTGCACACTTGCTCTTTGCCTATCCCCAGACACTCCATCATTTTTATAAGCAACAATCACATAAATCATAAAAAACAAATTAGTAGTTAAAATTAGTTAAGAAATAATAAATTTTAAGAGATATAATTTTTTTTCAATCTAACCTTTATTTATGAAGATGATGAGTGTGAGAGATAATGAATGAGAGAAGAGATGAAATGAGTGGGAAAAAGATACAAGAAAGACATGTAATTAATTAGTGGTAAAAATGGAAACAATGCATTAAAATTTTAGACAAAAACAAATTGATACTTGTATTAATGATCAATTCTATAAGGTTGGCAAAAAAAAAATCCTAGAAAAGAGAATGTTGTTTATAAATATTACATGAGAGATTCTGTGCAATGTGCATACTTATGTAATGAGAAACTTTTCAGGATGTCTTCCCTCCAGAAGAAGATGGGACAAAGTCCGAGAAACTTTGTGACCCTTTAATACCAAGAGTATGGACCTCTAATCACGCTCTAATCCACAACTCAGAAATGGATTGTTAGCAATTAAGGCCTAATTATAAAGTCTAAGTATCCCTATCATGCCCAAATCAGCTAATCAAACACCTTTTAATATATCCAATGGTAATTAAATCTAAAGGAATGAGCTAGTCCCTTACAACATGATGAATTCGACTATCTTTAAAAATGTGTGCCCATGTTTAACACTCTTCACTGTCTCGAGCATGACTGCTCAATAGGAAGATGTAAAAGAAAAACCTCTCACATGGCTTTATTACGGCACCTTCCTATTCTACAGTAAAACTACACATAGGTTTCAGCTAAATCCAAAGCATGTTAATCTGAAGAGAACTGACAAGATTCTTTGGGCTGAAAAAGTTTAATTCCTCTAAAAAGAACTTACAAGATCGACTGCCTAGAAAGTAAGGAGCACATTTTCAAACATTAATCAGTCCTAGATTTTTTATCCGCAGGAGCCCATTTGCTAGGTTCTTTATATTCAACAGGAATGTTCTTCTATGAATCCTCTCTGAAACTCACCTAAAATAAGCATTCATCCAGCAAGATCAACCATCCAACCCATCATTATGCCAAGAAACTTTGTCCAGAATAGAATAACATGAGCTCAACCAAAAAAAAAAAAAACTTGATGAGACTGCTAGTGGGGAATGATCACATCACAAGAAAAGGAAAAGCACCAAGGAGTCCAAAATGCTCAGACTCGAGTTTTGAGTAACAAGTTCAACAGGTTATCCACTCTCCCAATTTCATGAAGAAGGCCTCCATAATGGATCAAGCCTTAAATATATCTGTAGAAGCTTGGGCTTCTTCAAGTTCCCATTTTGTAATCTTGAGAAATTGTTCAATTCGTAATAGCATCGCTGTTAAATATATTCAGCTTAGACTAGTTGGATAGGACATTTTGGTAACCAGTTAAAAGCTTATACGAGTTAGTTGATTACTCAAAATCTATATAAATAGTCCTATTGTAACTACAATCAGTCGAGTGTGTAGGACGTGGAATCCTCACCTAAAAAAAGAGGTTAACTTGGGTCTCTTTTCTTAATTCTAAAAGTTGTGTTGTTTGTCATCCTTCAAGAAAAGTTAATGTATTCTTTTCTTTTTTTTAGCCAACATCAAGGTATTCTTTTTTATCAATGAAACTTAATTATCTTCTCTCTCTCCTTTCCTAACGTGAAAAATTGAGAAAATGTGCATAAGTTTGGGATGTCAAATACTAAATAAGAGGTCAAATATGAGTCGTGGGGCTTATTTATTTTCTTCTTCCCAGTTGCAAACCATGAACTTGTCAGGCAGAAAGTTCACCTCGTAAATGGAGGGAGTGAAGTTGTCGTTCCCAACTCACCTCAAACGATGTCGTTTTGGGACTGGCCATTGATTAGACGACACGTCGGGCATTTCTTCTTCCCATTGCGGACCCTTCCCAGTATCTGGAACAGCGACTTCGATTCCGTCACTTAAACTCCCTCCTTCCCCAGCAATACACAAGAAGTGGGGTCCCCACTCCGCCGATGCCATTCTCAACACAGCAGTCTCTCTAAACCCTAACCGAAGCTCAGAGATTCTCTTCACTGTTTCCCAAATTGAACTTCACAGTGCGTACTATTATGTCGTCGGAAGAAATAGGTCTTGCTCAAGATCAGAGGATCGATAACGGTCTTAATTCAGCCATAGTGTTCCAAGACGACCCCTTGCGTTACAGCTGCGGTGCCCCACAACGTCGCGTCGGGGACACGGGTTCGAAAACGAGGGAGCTTGGCGGTTTCCTTGATGAAAAGATGTTCGCTGTGGACCGTGACCGTTTTTTCGCGGCTCAGGTTTTCGGGGATTGCTCGGACCAGCGGAACACACCGGACGCCCGGAATTGGAATGGGAACGGGAGCACTGCAACTCCGAGCGGTGATGAATCTGACGGCGAGGATGATGAAGACGATGAGGAGGATGATGACGACGACGATGTTGAGGGCGGCGCTGAAGTAGAAAAACTAGTTAATGTTAACGATGCAAGCAAAGGGAATTCCAATCCCAATTCAATTAACGATATTAAAAATAACGGTGTGTAGGGAGGGAATTAAGTTTCTTTAACTTCAAAAGTTGCCACTTGTTTTTATTTTCGTTGCGCTAACTGTGTTTTTCGCTGGAGAATTGGATTTCAGGATCGAGTAGAGAGTTATTGATGAAGGATGGAGAAATTGGGCCGACGCGGAATAATTCAAGGGGTAACGACGAAGACCATCAGCATGAAAGGTTAGATAAATCGCAGAGTGCGGTCACGATTGCCGAAACTGATTGTGATGAGTATTATTCACACTATCTTCAAGGCACGGAGGGCTCAGCTTCTGTGCAGAAAGCTATAGCTGGGGAAAATGATTGCGGGTTTAGCGGAAGAAAGGACGTTTTCTATTCAAGCGAGTCAGTCGAGTCATTGAGGGCAGTGCTTTCAGATCCTATAACGTAAGTCACCTTTTGAACTCGTTGGCTTTTAACATTAGTTTTTACTACGTAAGTCCTGGGCTCAGATTATTGAAGTCCAGTTCCTTGTGGATTGCGTTCTTTTCGAATGAAGATGGGGAAAAAAATGGTGATGCAGAAGGAGGATGGCTCAATTGGTGTTCTTAACCATCTCTCCATGCGTGTGTGCTAGAGCACAAATTTAATCTTCTAATATTTTGAGCTGATATAGATGCTTATATTTTTCTTGTACTCTTTATAATAAATTGATGTGATATTAAAAAAAATTCAGGGGAGCTCTTATGGATGATGCAATGATATTGCCTTGTGGACATTCCTTTGGTGGAGGAGGAATACAGCATGTTATTAAAATGGTGGGTTCTAAGCCATCAAAAGCCATAATTTTTGGATTGACCTTTTCTGTGACTAGTCAACTGAAAAATATTTTTTACAATTGAGCTGGTAATACTCGACCTCTTTTCTTGTGTATTTGCCTCTACTCGGTTGAATGGCATGACTTTCACATTCACAGCTACTAGACTAGTATTTTGAACAGGCAACTGTTTGCGATAGAATTTTGCTGAACTGTAAAAACAAGCCTGAGCCTATCTGCTTGCCCTACTCTATCCTACATTTATCTAGTTTTCTTCATTTCAATTGAGGGGGATCTTTTCCCGGGGGGGGGGATTTGTGGGTGATCTTATGCCTTATCTCCTTTCTGTTTTTAGATTTTTTTTGGTTCCTTATTTCCTCCTTTTTTTTTAGCTTCAATCTAAATAAAATCAGGCTGTTCCTGGAGTAAATGTATTTAAGTTTCATTTGTAATGAGAACAATATGAATGTGACAAAACTGTACAAGTAGCTGATAGCTCCTTGTCATCAACAATATGCTCTCATGAGACGAAGTCATTTGCTTTAACAGGAAATTGATTGAACCTTGATGAATCACCTCTATTTTGCATCCGATCTCCCTCTCTTGCTTATCTTCCTTATAGTCGGCTTTAGATGTAGTGTGCAGAAACCATGGCCTCAACTGTTAAAATTTGGACTTTATTAGCTATACATAGGGCTATTGGCTAGGTAGTTTTAACATTGGTCCATTGTATGTCAAATTTACAAACTCCAATTGTCTCATTGGACATTGCTTTTGTGAGTAAGGAATTGCCTTGCTGTCAACTAGCTGATGTAGTGGTTTTGTGATGCATTTTCAGAAAGCGTGTTCCACTTGTTCCCAACCCACGTCTGAAGAATTAATATCTCCAAATCTATGTAAGTAGAACTTATCCCAGAAAAATTCTGAAATTTTATTCTTGTTGCTTAAATATTTTCTGGTCCTCCAATCATTTTGAAACTTATTTTCTTCTTCTGGTTTCTTGTACTGATGGGTGTTAATTTTATGCATGATTTATTTTGTTTACGTATGCAATATTAATACAAATAATACAATTCATGGATCTTTAATTTGATTGAAGAAGTCAAACTCCTGAAAATTGAAACAGAGTATCTCTCGTTGAAAATTCAGTATACAACACCATAACTAATTCGTTGAAAATTTTGGATGGAGGTTCCCTGAAAATTTTAAACAATGCTGCAACTTATATTGCATACACATGATTTTCTTACGTGCTTTTCTTTGGCGGCTGGGTGCTTTTGTCAGCACTTAGAGTTGCTGTGCAGGCATACCGTCGAGAAGAGGAATCACAGTTTTACCGATCATCCAAAAGAAGAAGAGAAAGATTTGATCAGGTGTGTAACTTCCTTCCCATAGCCTCCCAAAATGAAAGAGATTGAGCTAATCACAAATTACCAATGCTGCCTTGACACTATTTTTTCATATAAAATTTATTTTTACATAGGACAGGGTGGTTATGGTGATTCAAAAGTGATGGAACAACCAAGAAGCAGAGGTGTTCAATTTCCATTTGCTGTGATGGACCGGGTTATTATAAAGGTAGTATGCAGAAAGTTGAGCTTGCTTATAAATCTCTTTATTTTATTTATATTAAATCTGAGCAAATTGGATCAGGGGAACAAGAGGACACCGCAGCGTTTTGTTGGACGAGAAGCTATTGTAACAACACAATGCCTGAATGGATGGTCAGTCACTTTCTTACTTCTTCCCCTTTAGCAGTTAAATCAAATCTTGGTGCTGCATGTATATATAATAGAACACGTTGAAAATGCCTTCAAAAAATGCGTGGTTGTGATGTTATTGGTGCTATAAGTATTTGAGATAAAATAAAATATTAAAATTCAAATGCATATTATAGAACTTTAGGATTTATTGATATTATCTTTAGCTGGAAATTCAGGAATTTCTGTGTGGTACATCGCATGGCACCCTTTTCAATTTTCTTGACATGAAACAAGATGCCTCTTTGAAGTAAAAGGATGCAAGTTATCGTCTCACTGTAAAAGCTATCTGCAGTGCAGGTGAATTTGAATGTGTTTTGAAAACAGCTTAACGGATTTGGATTGATTACTTCTATCCTTTAGAATATAGTATACAAGGAAAATAATAAGTGTAGACAATCTGGATGGGTGAGTAGGGCTCTGATATTGACTCTCATACGCGTGGTACTACATCCCTTTAAGCTGTTTTTCAATGGACTTCCTTAAACTTGTTGTGCTGCTGATAGAAGTCTAAATGTTTTTAGGTATGTGGTAAAGACATTGGACAATGCAGAGAGTGTTAAATTGCAATATCGCTCGCTTGCTAAGGTTTCAGATGACCCTTCAAAACCAGCCTCCAGCAAGGTGGCACCTAATTGGCTTTGACTCTGCAGATGCCACATGACGGAGTTTGTTGTTAATTTTTACTCACTGTCATATTACTTCACTTTCAAGAAAATGTGCTGACAGACTTTGTTAACATGGATGGAAGCAGAAGCTTCGTTAGAGATATATGATTTGTATCCATGCATTGATCTTGTTACACAGTTATCAATTCTATTACTATAGTAAATTGCAACAATCTGTGTCTTACACTACTATAGACTGAATTAGATTAGATATGGACTATAGGCATGGGCATTGTGCCAAGTCGTTTTGTATGGCTAGTAGATAATGAAAAAAGCTAAATTATGTCAACATCTAATATAGGGCAATTCTTGTACTGAATTTTTATTCATGTCTGATAAGTAATGCGGGAGAAGTCATCTAATTCCTCTTATATTGTGTGATATATATATATATAGAGCGAGAATTTCTTTCTATCTTCCATCGAAAGTGATTTTTTTCCCCAAAAACATAGAATGGTGAAGGAAGCTAAATTGTGGGCAAGATGTAATGTATTTTTTTTAACTGAATTTGTATTTCTCTTTAGGCCCAGTTTCGATGTACCAGGAAAACTATATTTGACAGAATTTAAGTAATAACTCTTGCAGGTTGGATTTGATTTAATATAATGGATTATTCACTAACAACGTTATAAATTAAGATTTTGAATTTCTACATAAAAATGTGTTTACATTCAAGGACCTGTGGTGCATTAAACATTATTCTCTCTAATCAAAGGATAGTTGTGCCTAATAAAAAATTAAAAATATACTATTCTAACATTTTAATGATTTTACCCTTCCAGTTCCTACTTCCTATCATGAAAATCAGCCATTTACTCTTGTTAGCAAGCCTTTCAGCGACTAATCAGAGATATTCGAATTAATCAGCTCATAAGCTATCCCAGATTAATAAATGGTTCGCACTTCAACCAAAACGCTCGAGAAACTGAAATAGAAAAGCTGATGCTCATAATTCTTGGGAGACAATAATTGGAATAAGAGTTCAGTAAAGTTTAGACATCACATTGATCTGAGATTCAGGAAAATGGAGAGAAAATTACACTGCTAATGTTACAATGTGAAGTAACTCTGCAATGACAAATAGTTCAGTCACTATCTAGACAAAGCATTACTATGACAGAGTCAGGTAAAATGAATGTGAAAAAAGGGACCAAAAAATGGGGAGGTGTGGGGGAATATCCCACGGCTAAATGCTAATGTTACAATCTGAACAAACCACGGAGCTTGCTCATCTCAGAACTGAATTCTACGTTTTTCTACATGCTCATGACAATGAACAAGGCCACTGCTTCTCAATGAGAAAGAAGAAAAAATCAGCATAATTAAATGGAAGTTACAATTCTGAACGACAAACCGGGGTGAATTAGCTTTCTGACAATAGGAAACTGCATGTTGAGTATATTGAAGCCGCGGCTGCACTGACAGCTAACTCTTTCTCTGAGCTAATTCTGTACAACAGAATAATACATATATTATCACAACCGTGGGAAATAGTAAGCTTAAATACGTTAGAATGCCTTTTTCTTCATGGGAACATGCTTTCGGCTGTTACAAGAAAACACACACAGAAAATGATGCAATAGATATACATGGAATAAGTTTTTCAAATCCAGTTTAAGATGACCGTCCATGTCAAGGCACTCACATTGCAAATTTTACGTTCCCATGAATTTCAATATCAATCATCCAATTTTCATGCTTGAAAATCAAAATTACAATGGATGATCACAAAGCAACAAACTAAGGCCTTTGTCATTGTTAGCTACAAAGAAAGCAAATTGCAGCAAGAACTCAAGAAAACCAATCCATTCAGAGAGAGAAATTGGTACCAAAAAAGAAAATTAACATTCTTAAAAAATTTTACTTCCTAGTGTTCCTTCATTCCTATTTTCTACCGATTTTTCTCCCCATCCAACCAGGGGTAAAAGTTGATCAAAGACTTAGACCTTCAATTTTATACAACCTATCCCCTCGTATATTTTGAAGTATTAAGAAATTTGAACCTTTCATCTCTACCTATATTCCACCCCACCTTTACCATTTGAGTTAGGCTCAGATGGCAAGGGAGGATTTGTTGACATGAAGAGTGCCATCCTTATCATCTGATTGCCCAAGAAAACAATTCAATTTTTTTTTTTTTTTTTTGTTTAAGAATGCTCTGTATTTCCAGTTTTTTTTTTTTTTCCTTTTCTCCAATTTTATAAAAACAATTACAACCTTTACATTTGTACAATCAAATTCTCCATTAAAAATAAGCTTTGTAAAACTTCAGATCGCTTGATTAGGTATTTTTTTTGTAGAATTTCAAAAGCAAACATCACATGAAATGTCCGGGTTTTAATCATAAACATCACGTAATTCAGTCTTTGAAAAAGAAAATTTAAACATGCCATGAGTTTATTAAAGAACACAATAATAAACGCACAAAAAAAAAATTAGTTTATAGCTACCAGCTAATTAAAAGATATACCCGGAGTCCTTTTCTGTAGTCCCAAGCTGTTGCAAACCATAAGCTGTGTTCCAATTTACATGTTGGAGACCCTGGTCACATAGCAGTTGCTTTTCTTTTACTTGATTTAACCAACTTTCCTGAAATTGTGAATCAGGAATATTGCAAACTTCGATTAAGAAAAGAAAACACAGATCTTGCTAATGCAATGTAATCGGATCACAAATCACTAAAGCGAGATTATAAATTTTTTTTTAAAAAAAAAAAACCCATTGTCCTCCTAAGAATATTATTTCACCAGGCACGTATCTAGAACCCATCATTATAGGAAGGAGAAACCAGATCCAGATATTAACTAAAGTAGATTGGAACCTTAGCTTCACTGGCAAAAGGCAGTAGTACATTTCAAACTCCTGGACGACGACTTCTCATGAAATCAAACCATAACTTAACCCAAAAAAAAAAAAGTGTGCATAGATAAGATTAGCTATGAGACCAGTAAAAGGAAAGATGATCTATCTTTTGTGTACTCACGAGTTGCTTTTCTTCTTCAGCAAGTGCTTCATCCATCTGATCAAACAAAGCAGTCCATCTTGTCCGATGCATTTCTGCAATTATACTATGATGGAGTCCGGTGGTGGTTTTCATATCAGAAGAATCATTTTCTTGGTTATTTGAAAATTCCTTTGACATTAGGTAAGGTAATTCGGTATTAATAACGGCTCGAACTCTCCTCCTACTGCGACGCAGGGCTGAAGAAGCATAAAAAGGTACGATACTGAACGTAAGCAATTGCACTGCCCACAACATGGCAAAATAAAATAAAAATGGAATTACCCGAGAGGCGCCCTTTGATGTCTTGATGAAGGAGCTCCAACCATTGAGATGCAACAGTAGCAGCTGAAAAAACAAATAGAGAAATCCTTCAGTAAAGATCTTTTTTCGGTCGCCTAGTCTTAGAAGCCCAAGGTGAGAAATAGGATAGATTAAAAGCTCTGCAGATGGCATGATGATCTAAGAAGCAATTCTGAGGCATAGATTTTTTAATACAACGTTGATTGCTAACTTTCAAATTTTCTACCTCTTTCATCTCTACTGCGGGAATGTCTGAACCACAAAAAAGCAAAAGGATGGTGGCTAAATATAAATCTTAAAAAAATAATAATATTGCATAAGTAGAAGGAAGTGTCTACTAGCCTTTCAGGGAAAGAGACGAAACGCTAGGAAAGTTTGATGATTCCTCATTTGACAAAGAGCTAGAACTCACAGATGCCTTTGTTGAAGAAGACAATTTCAGGGCTAAAATGTCATCTTCGGCGAGATGGGTGAATTGAGATCCACAACTTTTAAACCTTTCTTTCTCCTCCAAGTATGTGTCATTTTCACCAAACTTACCCTCCAAAGTCCAAGAGTCATCCATTGCCATATGATACTTTTTTGCTTTCCTACTACCAGCAGAATTGTGAAGGGTCCCTTCTTCTCGTTGAAAGGAATGTTGATGCCTTCCTGATTCTGTTACGTACTCCAGATCCCTTTTGCTAACTTCTGAACTTTCACATGCAAAATGTGTTGCTTGCTTGCATCCGACTTTGGCACTTTCATGCTTTTCAGACACAATAGCCTCTATAATCGAATGAACCTGTTTTTTATTTCTTACATGATTAATAATCCCTGGGTTTAATTCATTCAGCAGTCCACTTGGAGCAGCAATCTTTGAGAACCTGTCAACTTGCTCTTTTTTTGCAAGTTCTAACTTCTTCTTGAGGATATCATTTTTACTTTTTCTACCACGTTTGTTTGGCACCGGAATCCCTCCATGAGTAGATGAAAGAAAACCATTTCGCTTCATCTCCCTCCATATTCTCATATGATCCTTTTCTTTTAAAGGCCCAGTGCAGCTACCACTCTCAGAAACATCCTTTGACTTAAATTGATCGCGTTCTTTGTAAGACTGTGCCGAGCCCAGATTTATACAGCTTGCAACATCTTCTGCATTAAGGTCAACGTCAATTCCTTTGGAATTTACACAAATGGTGAGGGGCTCCCTATCGTGCTTCCCAAGAAAGGGTACTTTGGCGGGATTATTGCCACATTCACCACTTCCATCACGGGATGAAATTCTGGCACAGACAGCTTGGGAATTAAGATCAAGTGATCTGACGGCAGGATTAACCTCTACCGAGCATGCGCTCGTTCCAATTTTTACAACTTGAGAAGCAATGTATTCCAGAGGTACAGGGACCTCTGTCACTTGTGAAATATCATTTTCACTCGATGGTACTGGAAAATTATGTTCTTTGTCCCCAAAACTCCTTTGAGAACGGGTATTAGTTTCTGCAGCGTAAGCAGAGTAAATTAAATCCGATCTTGGACAATTATATGCACAGCATGATTCATGTAATTCCCCGGTTAGAGGGGAAAGAAATTTATTGTGAATGAACTAAAATACAAACGCAATCAACCAAAACAGCATGCTACTTGCTCTCGGCCACGCCCTGCCCATCCGCAAGGAACTACTAATTAATCATTCTAAAAAAATCAATTATCCCATTAGAAACAACAATGTGCTAGTGTCGAAACAACATTTCAACTATAGCATTTCATAAAGCTCAATTCTTGGCAAAACAAATCGTTAGTCCTTTGCTTGATTAGAAATGAACAGAAGCATAATAAATATCATTGTTCACACAGAATTACCTGCAGACTTATTCACGGACTCAAGATCCCTCATTTTCAGCCTTTTTCGTGCGAGGTCATTGTTCTCTCCCAATTGACTCGAGCTCGGACGCTTCTCTCCCACGGCCTATAACACCCGGAGGAATGAAGCAGAAGATGAGTAAGAAAATGAGATAACTTCACCCAGAACAACCCAAAAGCCGGAGAAACCTACCTTGGAATCCGATCTGGAGGTTGTCAAAGATTTCCCAGGTACTATCATCGAATTGCTTTCCTCATCCATGAATCCTCTGAACCCAATTCAACCCTAACACTCACACCGCCAAAAATTGGTTTGAACCATCAATAAGACCGCTGTGACTGGGGGGGGGGGAAGGGATCTCGGTGCTGTAAATGATGAATGGCTTGGAATGGAAGTGGATTGATTGGATTGGATGAGTAGGTCGGATTAGGGTTTCTGAAATTGGCCAGGGAGGGAAGGAGGGAACGGGATAGGTGGAGTTTGTCGAGAAGTGTAAATTGAAGTTTAGTATAACGGGGGATTGATTTGAATTGAAGGGGGAGAGGGGGAGGGAGAGAAAGAGAGCGCGCTCAGAGTTTAGGAACGTTGTATGATGAATAATAATAATGGGGCAGGAAATGGATTAGATTTAGTAGATGAGAGAACATGTTCAGCGTTACTGTGGGAGGGAGACGCCAAAAAGGCCTCCCTGGGTATTGTTCAAATTCAAAAAAGCTTGGAGGTTTGGAGGGAGGGAGGGAGTCAGGTCTGCGCTCCCCCATTAAACACACTTATTACCGATGTCGTCTGCCATTTAGCCACGTAAACGACGGTGCTCCTCTTGCGTTTGGTGCCCTTTTGGGCTGCATCCAATTGCGTTTGGGTTACAAAAATGTTTGCTGTCCAAAGAGATCCCCTGAAGTGATTGAAATTAAGAAGGCAAAAATCAATCAGAAGTGAGCCAAGTGATATAGGCTAATCTTCTGTAATATAGTATATGAGTGTTTAGATTCTTATGGGGAAACGTTACTCCATTCATTGTCTCAAAGTCCCTCAAATAGTTTTGTATCCAAGCAGAATATTCATGTGCTTAAATATAGATACTTTTATTATTGGGTGTTGTATTGCCTCGACTCAAAGTTTGAACTATGAACCATATCGCTCCTCTTATATTTGGACCGTACACATAAATACATGCTTCAACTTCTCCCTTTGGGATATAGATCTATTTGTGGTTTAAAAGAATGATTTAGAATGATTCAGATTAAGAGAATAAAGATTAATAGAAATTGACTTTATTGAAATGTATCAGTCATTCATAATAAAACGTAACAAATTAAGTTTCAAACGCATCGAAAGGCTACATAATTTGGATTGTTACTTTTTATTATATAACTTTTCACTGAAAAAAGAAATCTGCATAATTTTCGAATCTTCGAATTATTTAAATTTAAATTATAATATTTCTGGTGTACTTCACGTATTTGTGAGATGTCACCGGAAAATTCACCCCTTGTAAATAGTACATTTGTTTCGATCGTATTTTGAATCTTGCATTGATTCATTTATCATGTAATTTTGGTCAATTTTATACTTTGATTTGAATTATTCGACGTTGGATTATATTCTATATTGAAATGATTATATTGACTTTGAACGGGCTGAGCATGGAAATATATCAATCATTAGCAGTTAGCTGATTTTTCTTTTTTTTCATAACAAGGGAAATCAAAAGACTGAACCATACTTCTTATTAAAAAAAAAAGGAAGAAGAAGAATACTGAACTATACTGCAAAACAAGATTTTGATAAAAACTAAAAAAAAAAAAAATGAAAGCGCATCCTCTTTCCTCCCAAAGAGACACATGCGGTATATATATGCTACATCTGGTCTTTAATATAAAAACTAGTTGACTTTTATTATAAAGGTTAAGGAAGCTAAATTTACTATTTAAAGGTATTTATATTTATTGTTTTTCACTAAATTAATTTATCTGACTTATAAATTAATGATATATATAAATATTTTTAAGTAGTATATTTAGCTCTTTTAATCTTTCCAACAAAAATTAATTAGTTATAATATTAAAGAGTAGAGGTAATGTGTGCGTGTATATATACACTACTCATTTAGGCAATGGATCAGCAAGCTAATTCTCATGTCGATGCAGTAGTCAAATTTTACAACCCATTCTTGATAGAGCATGTTATAATTCTCCAAGATCAAATCATAATGCAAAGATATAAGCCCTATTTGCAAAGCGTTTGAAAAGCGTGTTCACCTAAATCGACATAAAACTGCTCTTATATATATATTTACATTGTAAATCGTAAATCACATTATAAAATGAGTTTCTACAACCAATCCAAAACAAACACGCATTAGGATGGAGGAGGTAGCTTTCAATGAGATTTTCTATCTCTGCTCAAGTTTTGCTTGACTCATCCTTTGCCGTGGACAAAGTAGGATTCAATTTCTGGTGGCAAGTTAAAAACGGGTGAATGATGATGGGGAATAAGAATGTAGCAGTGGCATGGCGATTTCATTTCTAATTCCTCTATGTGGTGTGATACGTCCAAGTCTCTGTTCACTCAAAATATTTTCGTGTATGTTGTTGAACTTGTTATAATGATGTGGAGAATTTGTTTGCACTGGCTTTTTGATTGAGTTAGATTCAAATATTACAGAACCTAATTGGATGTAACTTCTCTAAGAACATTTTTTTTACACTTACACACACTAGGCTGCATCCATCTTCCATGCATTAATCCAAATACGTGAAAATCTTTGAAGAAAGAATTCTCATGCGCAGGCAAGGCCAAAAAAACGAATATCGGGTTGGAATGAAATACCCAGCAATAAATAAATGATCATGATATATATATGTTTGTTTTAAAAAGGGAGAAAAAATGTATAAATGCCACCAAATTACGCAAATGACAAAATAATCTCTCGAAGTGTGTGGCATGCTTGCGATGAGTTTTTTTGGAGTATTTTCTCAAATTAAATTTCCCTGTGAAGTGATCTCACTTTCCCGTCGGAGTTTTAGCCTATCCTTGTAAGTAAGATTCTAGATATATCATTAGTTTTCAATACATATATAGAGTGTAAGTGGGTCAACGGAATTGAGAAATCTATTGAATTTTAGAAAAATTCATTTTTAATCATTTAAATATTAATTCAATTATAACTCACTCCTTTAATTATGATTTAATATAACTCAGTCTTTCAATTTTTAAATCTGATAAAAGTCAGTCCTCAACCTTTTTTGTATTTAATAAATTAATCCTTATCATATATGCTCATCTTGGTCATCCTAGGTAAAATTATAGTGTTAAAAATTGTTGAGGTGGCCTCCGAATGAGCCCTCCAATTCATCGACCACATAAACGTTCTCTCCCCTGTTTCCCAAGTACGACCGAATCCAAGCCAGAACACCATTTTTGCAAGTTGAGTTCATAGAAGCTCTAACAGGGTTTGGTACTTCAGCAATTAGCTACGTGCATTCTTCTGAACATCATCCAAATAATTGCACCAAATTCACCCCACGTCATGCTCTCATTCTTCCCCACCGCCACTAATCTTGCTGATGTAGATTCCTCCATATTCCTTAAGCTTCCCAACTTCAAGCCTCATAGCATCAACAATGGCTTGCCGGCGGATTTCGTCCCTTCCGGCCATCCCTTGGAGTAGCTTCATTTTTTTCCTTAGGCCATGCCGGAGAACTAACGGCGAGCTGTGGATTAGGCTGTTGCCAAGGGAGGGAGGCAGATGACGTGCATCATCACATATGCATTTCTTTGGTTCAACGCGGAAATGGTAGATCAAATGTGCGCCAAGTGAGTCCCTGTTTGGATGGTTGACCCTCATGCTCTGTTAACTCCAACTTGGGGAAACAGGGGAGGGAGCGTTTATGTGGGTGATGAACCGGACAGCTCATTTGGACGCCACCTCAGCAATTTTTTAATAATATAATTTTGCCACCTAAGATGAATTATACATGACAATGATTAATTTATTAAACAACAAAAAAAAAAGTTGAGGGACTAAGTTGAGTCATACCGGATCATAATTAAGAAATGAAGTCATAACTGAATTAATAATTGAATAAGCAAAAACTTAAATTTCCCTTGAGTTTTTTATACTATCGACGGACTTAAACGATACTGAGCATATGTAACATATTATAAAAGCATTTTGCTGCATGTACGGTTAGTCAAAGTGTCAAACAATTATTCAACACGATGCATATAAATCGTGATGATGTGGGAAAGTAGACTCGTCTAAAAGACGAACTCTGGTTTTGAAGAGCACGAGACGATTAAAATAAAATATCAACCTAAATCGTGTTATTAAGGAAAATAAATATACTCTCCATTCCAGACATGTGTACATATAATTAATGTTTTATTTACTGCATACGTTCAGCGTAAAATCATTTAATTTAAATGTTGACAAAACATGTACGTATTCATCGTAGGTCGGTAAAGATGCACGTATATCACTAATTTATTATCTGTTTGCAGGAATGTGATAGAAATTACCATAAAATGATTAACAATTATTAGTGGCTCCATAATTGGATACCAGAGATGACAGCCATACAAAAATACTACTTCCTGCCGTTAATATTCAAATACATAAGTCAATTACTTTTTCGATAATATTAATAAAATTAAGTAAATCATTGTCCGACTGGCTAGAGCCGGAAATTCCTTGATCCGATTAAGCCCGTTTAATAGAAGGGCTAAGCCTGTGATATTAAGCTCTCAGAGAAAAACGTTGCCTTAATGGGCCGATGTCGTCATAATTTTTTTATATATTTTTTATTAATTTATATGTATTTTATATAATAAACATATTTTAATTTTATGATTTTAGTTTATTATTTGTTACAAAAACTTAAAATGATGATGATAATGGTGTTATATATGAAATACTTGATATTTTCTATTTCACTAAAGCAAAGCCTTCTGGGCTTATTCTCAATAAAGCTCTGTCAAATTCAAATGTTTTGAAATTGAAAATAGTGATGATGATTGATGAAGAAAGAAGCTTGTGTTGTATGATTTGTGAACTTAAGTTTAAGATTTTCAGAGTATTTATTATTATTGATGTAGTTATTTAGATAATTAGATATGATTTTCTATGTTTTCGAGTAAGAAAACTGTATTGTGTTAAAATTATTGTATTTTTAAAAAAATGAATAGTAATTCAAGCCCGCAACCCCGTCCTCTCACGTGCCAGACTTGAGAAAATAGGGGAAATTTGGGACTATGGCCTAAATGGGGCGGCCCTAATTCCCAGCTCTACTTCTAGCATGTGGGCAAGGGGAGAGCAAATTTTTTTTGAGTTGAATTTTAAAAAATAGAGAAGTGGGGTTGAATGTTTTTAATTAAATTTTTTTACCTTTTCATCTTACATCTTATTTTTATTAAAATTTTATAACAATTTTTTACCTTGTCTTCAATTTTCTTAAATGCAACTCCTAACAATTTTCCCTCTCCTCCAAATCCCTCATACCAAATAGCCCTTAGGGCAATCATCTCTATTTATCATCTTCTTTAAAATAACAGTTTTAAATAATTTATTTAATTTCTTCAACCATTTCAAAAAAAGGCAACTTACTCTTATGTTATGTTACTACTAAAAATATATTATCTCTAATCCTTAATATAACAACCAATTGACTTTTGTTAAAAATATTAAGGAAATTAAATACCCCATATATACCCAAAAAATGACTTGGGTCAAACCAATCGAAGGCCCAATCGGCAAGACTAGCCCAAGACGTGATTCACTCGAGAGCTCCAACTATCAAGCACCTAGGAAGCACATGGAACCACATCCATAACTCATGTCAATAGCTAGCTCCCCTCAAACGTCGGACCAGATGAGTATGATCCAAAAATTTAACGACCACAACCCTTGAATTTTGGGGGGTCATTAGACACATCAAATGGAGTATTGTGGCCAACCACCAACTATATATTTTTGCCTACTTTATATTGTAAACACACTGACCACTCTAAGTGCACAAATATTGACTCTATTCACTATTGCTCTCCCCTCACTTGCTACTAAATCTTTATACACTCGTGACCATCCTCATTAATACAATTCTTTATTATTACCCCTCTTCATCCTGCACTAACGGTAGTGGTTAAATTTCATTCTCTTTGCACTGTTGGTGGCCTGAGTTTGTTCAATTTTACTTGACTGTAATTATCTACTGAAATTTGCACAAACACTTTACTAAAGAATATTTATGTATGTATATAATTAGATATATATTAGTTTATTAGTCGAAAAAATTAGTTTGAAGAAAAATAATCAATGTAAATATTTTTAAGCAATGTATTTAACTTTATTAATCTTT
>QFDD01000880.1:0-22304 GCA_006871305.1 Vachellia collinsii
TTGCCAGACTTAGAGGACTTGCATGCTTTGTTTTTTTATTTTTATGATTCTATGATGAAACTAGACCTATCATTAAAATTGGTCCTTTTGGTATGTCTGAGACATGATGCACTTATGTGATGAAAATATGGGAACATATATTTAAAAAAAAAAAAAAAAAAAATTGTCAATAACCCTGGTTATTTGTTTAATAATTGTTAATTAAGTTAAAAGCTTTGTTTAATAAAAAGGGTTGTTTCAATCTTTATTTATTATTATTATTATTTTTGCTTCTTTTTGCCATCAAGAATCTATGTTTTATTTCTTACCAAACATGGAAAAAAAAAAGTCAAGAAAGGAATATTCAACATTCAATAGAAGTATAATATTGAATAATCTGTGAAAAAGATTTTTTGTTTAAAAAAAAAAAAACTGTCCCCCCCATGGAAGGTCATAATTCTTGACCCTTAGAGTATGAACATTCAGCAGTCAAAATTGATCTCACGGTATATTATAATTTTAAAAAATATTTACGCGGTAAGTTTTGAAGTCCAAAGTTTTATATCCAGTATAATATATATATATATATATATATATATATCTGTGGACACACACACACACAATATCATTTGCATAAGAGAATTTTGGGAAGTGGCTTTTGTTCCCAGTCTCTGTTTTATATTACTTGTCACAGAAACAGTTTTTTTTGTAGACGAGTAAAAATGTTGGCAAATTAATATACTATTTTTTTAAAATATCTTCACTCTTCTTTTAATGAATATTATAAAATATGAACAACTTTTTTTTTGTGTGACAAATAATAGGAATAGGAGCGAGTATTTATAAGAAACAAAAAATCTGTCTAAAGCATTTATTGCAATTTTCTAACTATACCCTCCTCCAAATGGCTAGAAGTTGAAAAAAGAAGAGAGAAAATTAATCTTTTTAATCTTTAAAGTTTAAGGTCCTAACTCATTTAAAACTCTGTTCTTTAACTATAATTCCATAAAATTTAATTTTTGAATTTTTAATTCGTATAAAATTTAGTTATGAGCTTGCGCTTCTCTAATCTTTTCTGGTTTTAGGGTTTGTTTGGCAATCACTTAAAAATCACTTTCATTTTCTCTAATCTTCTCTAATTTTTAATTCGTAGGGTTTGTTTTAGGGTTTGAGATAAAACTTCTCTCACATACTTATCTCGAATTACGTAAAATCACTTAAGTTAATAATTTTGTCCAAGTCATCATAGTCATCCTACATGTTTAAAAAACACCATTAAAAATTGTTCTGGACTTCCAAGTCAGCGCCAGGTGGGTTTGACTCCTCTCTGCTTCCACCTCTTCAACTCTGGCATTTCTCAGATTTTGCAATTTACTTTTTCAAAAACTTTTGTGGATTTTTTTTTTGTTCAGTGGACATTACTTTTCAAACAGTTGAAAAATTTTTCATCTATCCTACTGTGGAGCCTTCTTTTTTGGGTTGGCACATCTCATAAACAACTTGGGATATGCATATGTTTATAATTAGCCCATGCATCTAATAAATGGTTTAAGATGTAAGGACTTAGTTGAAAAAAAAAATGTTTCTAATCAAATGGCACCTGCATCCCTTCTCGAAATCTCAATCCAATACTACTTGATCTAGCAGTGGAGTAATTAGACTATAAGGTACGTGAACTGAGTTTGAATTTCAGCTTGATAAAAAATACCATTGGAAAAGGGTATTATAATTGCAAAACCTTGATATGAATCAGTTGATTGTTCGGGTACTTGATAATAAGATCTACAAAAAGGTATTGAATGTTGGATGTCTCGAAGGTTATAAAAAAAATGTTTCCCTCAAGAAAATATACTTACTTTTCACCTTGAATACCTCCTATAAATATGTGGCATATAGATGCACAAATCTCTCGTTAACTTACCGCCATGATTTGATTAGGTGTAAATTTGCTCAGCAAGTTTTTTTTTAAAGTAAAGTTATAACGGTAGTTTTTAAATAAAATAACCCTTACCCCTTATAGTTAAAAAACTGATATTGACTATTAAAAATTGACGTTGACTTCTAACAATATTGACGAACAATATATAAGAATGTGTGTGTATATATAAGCACTCATCCTGGGGCATGCTGTCTCTGATGAGTCTATAAACCCAACTCATCAAAACTCTTCAATGCTGTAATAATTACTGTGTGTTTGTTCATTGGATGGGTCCTGAATCTAACTCTAACAAACCCACAAATGCCTAGCAAACCTAATAGTCTTATACTGTTACGTAACGGTGAAAAGTCCAAAACAGGTTCGGTTGGCACACGGACATGACGCTGCTACTCGCCACACGCCACACGCTTCTCTTGACTCAGTCGGAGCCTCGAACCAAACCTAATCCTAGTTATCTTTTATTTTTCTGAAATATTATGAATCATTCAACGGTCAACGTTCAACACGTCCATTCTCATTTAGCCTTCCTTCCCCACCTCACCTACGTATAATAAACAACACTTTAATGTCTCTTTTTCCTTTTTTCCTTCATCAAGTTTGAACTTTTCTCTTCATCCGTTCATTATACTATTATTATGTGCCTGTTTAATTGTTTTTTTTTTTTTAAGTATTCTTGCCTATCTTTGCTTTGACCCGCGTTGTTGTATGGTTGACTCAATCTTCTTCACCCTATAAATATCCCCTTTCTTCCCACAGTTTCTCCCACGGTTCAGAACTTCAAATCGCAACATTCAGTATTGGACATATACCCACAAACAATTGAAATAAACGTACAACAATATTCGCGAAGACAGGTTGATTAGTTTCGGTTGTTGAAGATAGTACAAGCATGGTTTTGTCAGGGACGCTAAGGAAAGTTTTCAGACGTGCCCACAAAGCGAAAGGCCTTCCCGGCGGTGAACTCGACCTGGAACCGGTGATTCCGACGCATTTTCGGTGCCCGGTGAGCCTTGAGCTGATGAAAGACCCGGTGACGCTGTGCACTGGAATCACCTATGACAGGGACAGCATCGAGAGGTGGATGGAATCTGGAAACAACACTTGCCCTGTGACCAAGCAGGTTCTTTCGAGCACTCACATGATCCCAAATCATGCCATTCGGAGAATGATCCAGGACTGGTGCGTGGAGTACCAGTCTTACGGGATCGAAAGAATCCCCACGCCGAGGATTCCCGTCTCGCCCTACGAGGTTTCGGAGACTTGTTCGAGGATAGTTGTCGCCAATCGTAATGGGGATGTCAAAAAGTGTCAAGAATTGGTGGGTAAGATTGAGAATTGGGGTAAAGAGAGCGAGAGGAACAGGAGGTGTATAGTGGAGAATGGTGCTTGTGCAGTGTTAGCATCTGCCTTTGATTCTTTCTCACGTGGGAACATCGAGGAAAGCGAGGTGGTTCTAGAGGAGATCTTGGGGGTACTCCCATGGATGATGAATCCATCTCAAGAAGATGCAAGATCGAAATTGAGGTCTGAGGCATCTTTGAATTGCTTGGTTTGGTTTCTGAATGGGAACGACCTTTCAGCAAGGCAAAATGCAGCCATGGTGCTCAAGGAAATGCCTGTGAGAGCTCTAGCTAAAACCGAAGGTGTAATTGATGCTTTGGTGAAGATGATTAGAGAGCCCATAGGACCTAACGCAACCAAAGCAAGCTTGACCAAGATTTTTCAATTGGTTTCCTCATCAGATGACAAAGAGAGAATCTCACTGAGATTTGTGGAGCTGGGTTTGGTTTCTTTGTTGCTGGAGGCCATTGTTGATGCAGACAAAAGCATATGTGAGAAGGCCTTGGGTGTGTTGGATTGCATCTGTGATTGCAAGGAAGGAAAGGAAGTGGCCATGGCTAATGCTCTAACCTTGCCTCTTGCAACTAAGAAGATCCTAAGGGTATCAGCATTGGCCACTGAGTTTTCAGTGTCCATTCTCTGGAAGCTTTGTGACAAGGAAGATGAAGGGGTTCTAGTTGAAACAGTTCAACTTGGAGCTTTTCAGAAGCTCCTAGTTTTGTTGCAGTTGGGTTGTGAAGAAAGCATGAAGGAGAAGGTCACTGAATTGTTGAAACTGTTGAATGCTCATAGAAGCAGAGCGGAATGTGTTGATTCATCCTTGGATTTCAAGTACCTTAAGAAGCCCTTCTAATTGATAGATTCATTGAGATTTTATTCTTTACATTCTTTTTGTATAAAACAGTAGAAACATAACACAATGTAACAACATACAAATATACAATACAAACAAACTGATTCATTCAATTGAAATTTGACAATTCTTTTGGATATTGATACTTCGACAGTATATGAGCCTGGTCTGTAATTATTTTCGTTGTATTCATCGTTCCCCTTTCCTTATATTCATAAATAATACATCTGAACCAGCACTATCGCAGCTGTTTCCCCTAATATCTATGAAATCCTTGTAGTATCTATTATATGTCTAAGCCTCTATTCAATGGCTAGTTTGTAATTAATGTATGCATTCCCAAATGTACGTATATTATTTATTTTGTAAAGATCCATAAGTGGTGGTTTTTGTGATAACTTACATTACATTATAATATAATGTGTCATGATGTCAGTTGTTAAACTTAGTTCCAAGTATGTCATAATTTGGAGCATCTTTCCTTCAGTTGCTAGAGGCCCTCTGTAACAAGCAGGATTTCATGGTAAATGTTAGTTTTAGAATCTATATGTAAAGAGTAAATATGTAAATGATGTGATAAATGGGGAAGGAGTTATAAAATGGATGTCATATTTGGTTGCATTAGATTCTTATAGATATTTTGATACAATGATGTACTCATTTATTTATTAAATGAGAAGGCTTCTCTTACTCATTTATTTATTTTGATCACCATGAGTCTGTTATCTAAACATTCAATGGCTTAGATTGCTGACATCTTATTCTCTTGCTGGATTGTACCAGGATTTAGTGTCCATATCATACCTTATTCTCTTGCCGGTTATTATCATCTCTCTTACTCAAGGGAAAGGAGATTCTTCTCCACCAACAGCTCTTCGATGGTCCAATTGTCAGGCTTTCGTCCAATCCTGAGCACTGAATGGGCCTAACTGGCTGCCTTAGAAGATGAAGAAATGAAACTGAGGGTTGCGTAGCTGATAGCACTAAGAGTAAGAGGGGGTCTGCAACTCTTGTTGAAAGAGGGATTAGCTATCCGCAAATATCCGATCATCAACTGTGCAACAAGCAGTTCTGTGCAGAGCTCCATCCCTGCAATATGTGTACAAGCCATGGCCTCCTATGTTGTGACACAACTAGCAGGGTTAGAAGTTAAAACTGAACCTGTAGTCAATTTTGTCATGGATCGTTACCATATTCCTTTATTGGCACCTAATTGAGCACGAGGAGTCATTTGTATGACTCAGGCGTGCATGTGCAGGTATGAGGTTTTACCTTATCTTTTTTTTTTTTTTTTTGCCAACGAGGTTTTACCTTATCAACATCTAGTCAAAGTATACAACTTTATTGTTGGGTTACTTATCCATGCTAGAATGTGTGAACAGTTCAATAAGCATTGTATGTCTTAGGTCTTTGAACAAGCGGTTCAAGATTGAAGGACTTGCAATTGAGCTAATGCTAGAGAAATTGAAATGATAAAAAATAAAAAAAGGGTGGCCCAATGTACACAACTCCCGGGGTTGGAGAGGGATAAATGCATATAACTTTTATCCCCGCAAGCGGAGAGGTTGCTTCTAGAATTTAAACCTTTGACTTTCAAATTGCATGATAACATAGATAACGCTTAAGCTATCAATTAGATTGAAATTTGATAGAAATTCTGCTGCTAGTGCTCTGTATTATTCAAACCAAAAAATTGACATGACAAACAATAAATATATTTATGACAGTAGCAAAAGCGCAAAATAAGAAGTACCTTAAAGAAGCCCTTCTAATTGATAGATTCATTGAGATTTCATTCATTACATTCTTTTTTGTATAAAACAATAGAACAAAACACAATGTAAAAACATACAAATCGATTCGTCTAATTGAAATTTGACAATCCTTTTTGATATTAATACTTCTACGTTATATCAGCCTGGCATATAATTATTTTCCTTTTATTCATCATTCTCCTTTCGTTATATTCATACATGATACATCTAAACCAGTACTGTTGCAACTGTTCCTGCTTATATCAATGAAACCCATGCAGTATCTAGGATAGGAGTAATGCGATATTGATATAAATGTTTGTGTGTGTGTGTAGAGAGAGAGAGAGAGAGAGAGAGTTGAACTAAGCCAATAGAGGTTATTGATCTCAACTAACCAGCACCATTGAAGATGCAGATAACAACTCTGAAACAACATAAATCAGAAACTTAATTGGGTAGACTAGACCATGAAGCCACTGCAGCTATGAAAATCTAAAGAAAAGAGCATCATTGAAAACAAACATAAAGGAAAAACTTTTAAATAGATCTAATCTACAAAACAAATTTTGTAGATTAGATAAACTATGAATAGCCATGTAAATAAGTCAAGGTTGGACGCATTTACATGTCTATTCATAATCGACTCTGCTTCAAATTATTTGTTGCCTAGTCTACCTAAGAGATCGCCTGAGGATTTTTTCAAAAGTAAAAGGGGCTAGGCCAAGCATTATAGAGATTGGCATCTCCAAATGCAAGGGTCTCATCCCCAGCACAGTTCATCAGTTCCATGAAATTTTGCTGTCTCTGCAATGTGCTTATGTTCATCTCCATAATGCCCTTGCCATTATGATCTTCTCCTTCTTGTTCCTGTCCCTGGCTTTGGATTTGGATTTCCTTCTGAGGCTCCATCGCCTGTGCCTCCATCCTCCTGTTGACATCCCTCAGGTTGTGCTCAATCAGCCATTTTAGATCATGGAGATCATTGACTGTCATATTCTGCAGAAAAATCCCAGTGCTCATGTAGTTATACATGATCAGGGCCAGCTCCTTCTCCCTATTGCTCTTCCTCAACTTCTTCACCTGCTCACTGATTTTCTGGATCCTTTCCCTCGTGAAGCTCATTTGGTTCATCATCTTCTTGCACTGCTCCATTTCTGGCATCTGTCTGAACCTCACAAGTGTGCTTTGGACCCGCATGGAGGAAGGCCAAACCTCAGGCTCACCATCATAAGGACTGTAAATTATCATGCATGCCTCAACCCCACAAAGGGTGGCAAGTTCATCAGCCTTCTTCACCATACCATTCTTCCTCTTCTTGTATGTCGTCTTCCTCGCAGAGTCATTGACAATGAATGCGAGCTTCACCTTCCTTCTGGTCATGGTGGTGTGGTCAGAGAAGAAAACCAGAGGGAACTATGAGGAAATTGAGATGGCTGTGTGGTTTGGTTTTGGTCACAATAAGTGCTTTATATAGATGAATTTGGGTTGGGGGAGGGGGGTATGTGCAGTGGGTTAGCACCACATTTGGTGATGAATTCTGTGTGCTGTAAATGAAAGGGGTCTCAATAAATTGAGGTCAAAATATTTTACCATAAATGCTGGATAGAGAAAATCCAAACTTTAATTCTCAAATACAGAAAAGTTACAATGAATGGGAAATACATTGGGGTGTGGGAAATTCATTGGGGTGTGGGTTGGTTTCTGGTGAGAGAACCTTCTGTAATTGGAATATTGAACAAGTAGATTTTTGTCTGTAAAGTGGAGAGTTTTATGCTTGCTTATCTGTGTTTTCATGAGTATATGACAATGAATATTTGATACTCCCTTTGCTCTTTTTAATAAGAACAATTTATCTATTTTACATAAATAAAAAAAATTGGTTAACGTCTTTAAAATCATTGCATTTGCAGTGGTTTAGGCATATACAAAAGAAGGACGTTGGAGGTGCTGTTGAGGAAGGTATATTGATTGTATGAAATCCTTTCGGAAGGGCAGATATACAAAAAAGAATGCTCAATGACATAATTGAAAGACTTGGTTAATAATCCATCTAAAGATTTAGTTATTGATAGAACACAATTATATAGTGTAATCTTTCTAATCGACCTCACCCAGTGGAATAAAGCTTATCATTGTTATTGATTGCTCACTCCTACACTCTCTTAAGCAATTCCCTTCTTAGGGGCTTTTTTTTTTTTTTTAAAAAAAAGAACATACTAATTATTTTTTAGATTTTGCAAAACATCTTATATACAACAATAAGGTCTTTTAAAGATATTTTATAAAATAGAAAGGGGGTATCATATAAGCACTTGTAAAAGTAATTAAAAGGAAAAGAGTTAATATAATTTGAAATACATCACGTAAAGATATCTTTGGCTTTATGGGTTGTATAGTTAAACTACCAAGTCTTGATTCAAGTGAAAAGCTTTCTAATACTATTAACAATTTCTCCTTTAACAAACCTCTTTTATCTTCTCTAAAAATTGCTTACTTCACTGATGATAATATTTAGTTCAAGTGTTTTAAGACTTTTTAAAAGAAAAAAAAAAAGGAAAAGGATAGTTTCTAAATTATATCCAAAACTATTTACTTTTAATGAACTTATTTCACATCAATAACTTGACTCCCATCGTTTATAGGAAGGTTTAGATAAATTTTTTTCAGATGATAACTAAATTCCAGTTGTAACTTATCGGACCATAAACGGATTCTTTCTTAATATAGTCAATGAACAATAGAACATGAATTACTAATAGTTAAAAATATATTTTTATTCTAATTAGTATAAATTTTATAAATCACGGAGCCCAGGCTATTATGTTTATTTATACATAAAAAATATTTTAACATTGTTAATAACTTTCCCTTTCATAAAGGCACAAAGTGTGATCATAAGATTTCTCATCCCATCAATAATATACAATCTATATTTTATTTTAATTTTTTGAAGAAGAATACTTATTTTTTATCCATGTTTTTATATACACAGTATTACATATTTTTTTTTTAGTTTGAAATAAAGAAATCTTTATTTTAAACTCACATACAAAGAATTAGAAAACCATGCATTTATTTTGTGTTTATTGTTATTAATGATGCAATTATTACAGTGAACTAAGATACAATTAACCAATGAATATCCAGTCATATCATAAGCATTTCTCAATAAATAAATCCTCATATCATTATTATTTCTGATTTTTCTAGGAAATCTGTAACATTTATTGCTAGCTTTAATTGTAATAGATATGGTATATGTGAATACAAAACTAATTTGAATATTTAATTATGAAATTTGCTTTTCAGATTTAAGTTTGCTTCCTTTTTAATTTGTGATCAACAATAAAAATTTTGGATATTCTATTAAAGAAATTAAAGATGTAGATTCCTTTCACACACACAAAAATGAAAGAAAAAACATAATCCATTTTCAAGTGTGTATAAATGCATTTATAAGAGAATATCTTCCTGAAAATAATAAATAAAAGGGTTAAAGTGCAAATTTTTTCTAGAAATTTTCACTTATGAGCAATATTTATTATCTGTAAGTTTTGTTATAACAATATTACTCCAAAAATTTTAAAAGAAGCAATATTGCCCCATTTCTTTAAAAAATTAATGTTGAGTATTAAAAAAATTGATGTTGACAAGAAAAAAGCTGAAGAGAAACTTTGAGAGAGAGCAAGAGAGAGAGCGTGTCGTCCTCTCTTCGCCGGTGAGTGAGAGCCTCCGTTGCCCACTGCGACGGAGGAAGCTTTGTTGTTGACATTTCCACCCACTGTGGAGATGGACCCTAATATTCCGATAACCATTATCACCAAGCCCGATCGCTCTCCCAATGCAGAAGAGCAACGAACAAGCAAAAAAGTCAAGCTAAAGGATAATGTTGAACTCATTGATGATGCTGAGATGGTAGAACAAGACATATGCAACCAGACTCTGCATAGTAAGGCAACTGTCGGAAAAGGAGAGCTCGCTAATAGCCTTGATGTAGATGAAGCAAACTTCACGACAGGACAACTGAGAGCCCAACAAGGCCCCACATTCAAGGATACCCTGCTGAGGCCTCAAGCTTCCCTGGGCACACAGCCTGAAACTGTCAAAGAAGAGTTACTTCTAAAGCATGATGATGTAACAGTGCATTTGGACGGTACCATTCCATCCGTTACCTTCTCCCAATGTGTTAAGAATGTCATGTCGCACTGCATGCACCATGCAGTGATTGTCAAGCTCTTGGGTCGTTTTGTTTGTCAGGACACTTTACACTCTAAAATACTGAGCTTATGGCGACCTACAGGGCAGTTGAAGATCACGGAGCTTGAAGGAGGTTGCTATATGGTGAAACTTGCAACTGAGGTGGACTACCAGAATGCGATGCTGGGGGGTTCGTGGGTCGTGTTAGGCCATTATCTGACAGTTCATCCATGGGAGCCTACCATCTCTCCAACCAACCTTGAAATCAAGCAGGTCTATGGGTGGGTGCAGGTGCGGCTGCCCGGTCTCCCTTACCACTATTACCACAAAAGTGTGCTTCGGGCTATCGGAGGAGTAATCGGCCAAGTTCTCAAGATAGACTACAGTATAGAGGGAGTCGACAAGGTGAGATTCGCTCGTTTGGCTATTAAACTAGATTTAACTAAGCCCCTAGTTTCGATGATCAAACTCGATGGCGTGACTCAATTCATCGAATATGAAGGGTTACCTACGATATGCTATCATTGTGGTCGCTATGGCCACCTGGAAGCTTCATGCCCTATGGCACATCCAGCACCCCCTCCATCAAGCACGTCTGCTCCTCCTGTTCTGACGAACCTGCAACCACCGTCTCTGTCTGAGTTGAAGGAACGTGAAGCTAAGGCGCGTGAGGAACAGATTTTTGGTGCCTGGATGCAGGTCCCTCCTCGTCGAGGTAGGTTTAGCAGTGCTGGCAAAAAGGATACATCAGGCCCTATCCATTTTGGTGAAAGCAGCAACAATCGTTTCGATGCTTTATATACCTCGGATAACACAAAGGAGCCTCAGGAAAGCAACTTGACAGTGGGCACTGGCACGCCTAACCCTCCTGCCCCAGCGACTGCTATCTCGGCTGAGAAGCACAAGAAAAATGTATCTGCTAAGTCAACGACAGGTAAGACTAAAAAGGCAAATCAAAGCTGGAACCCCAAGAAGCCCAACCCATGACAACCTTCGATACTCTTTTTGCCTATGCCTCTTATAAAGAAACGCGCCTATCCACGTCTCTTCCTTCTGGTAACCATACTGTCATCTCTTTGACTGAGCCACAAGCTGATCATGTCCTCTCCACCAAGGTTGGGCCTTGCTCACCCAATCCTTCTAAGCCCAATTATAATAGGCTAAATGACACGGACGCTGCAGATAAGCTCCCTGATCAAGGTCATTCTAAAGGAGGTTTCAAAATCTAGCAAACCTTAAACATCAAGAATTTAAGGCCCAGATACAAAGACACACTTGGAACGCCTTCAGAGGAGCTAACTCTAGCCTTAGCAGACGCTCTAAGCGACCCACTTCACTCTGATGATGAACGATATTATGAGGAAGCAAATGAAACTGCCTTTGCCAATGAGACAGCTTCGGAGAGCTCTGGAATGGAGCACTAATTCCTTCCCTTCTCCATGGATAGCACCATATTTGTGTGGAATTACCAAGGGGCAGCCTCCAAACGTTTCTTTTTAGCCCTGAAATCTATGCTTCAGGGGTACAAATTGGACATCGTTGTTCTAGTTGAGCCAAAAATTTCAGGTATCCAAGCTGACAAGGTGATCAAAAAGATTGGTTATCCTAATTCCCATAGAATTGAAGCGGTGGGTTTTTCGGGGGGCATATGGCTTACTTGGAAAGACAACGTACACGTGGAGGTCATTTGCAACCACAGACAGTTTGTCCATTCTTCCATCAGTTCAGGAGGTCTTAAAACCTTTTTCACAGCTATCTATGCAAGCCCCCATCGCTCTACCAGAGCCTCCTTATGGAAAGCTCTTCAAAGCTTGAACGTTGGCACTAATTTTCCTTGGCTTCTCCCAGGAGATTTTAATGCCACTATTAATGTAGATGAGCGTAGAGGGGGATCTCAACATGCACAATCAGGTGACAGTGCTTTTCAAGAGTTTATTAATAGCACAGGTTTGATGGACCTAGGCTTCATTGGACCCAAGTTCACTTGGCAGCGAAGGGACTTGATGGTTCGGTTGGACAGAGCATTGGGAAACAGTAAATGGATTTCAAACCATCCTAATTCCATTGTGATGCACCTGCCTAGGCTCCGTAGTGACCATCGTCCTCTTCTCATTAAACCTCTTGGTGAATCAGTCCCCAAGCACAGGCCGTTTAGATTCCTAGCTGCTTGGCTCCTTCATCCAAGGTTCAAGGAGATGTTGTTGCAAGCATGGGACAACCAAAACAACTTGACCGCAAATATCAACAATTTCATTCTCAAGGCTCAGTGCTGGAACAACACGGTGTTTGACAGCATTGGCCAAAATAAACAGTCATTACGGCATCGTATCATCCTTGTTCAACGTGACCTTGAGCTAAGCCCTGCCGCTGATCAACTCCTTGCACTTGAGAAAACCCTACTAACTGAGTATGAGAATACATGTCTTCAAGAAGAACTTCTTTGGGTACAAAAGTCTCGGCTCCGATGGATAAAAGACGGAGACAGAAATACTCACTACTACCACACGAAGGCTTTAATGAGACGTCGGAAAAATCGAATCCTCATGCTGAAAGACGATAATGGATTCTGGGAAACAAACCAAGATATACTCAGTGCCATGGCCACTTCTTACTTTAAGAACCTCTATACCAAAGATAGGGTCAGCCTACCACCGTATGAACTCTCGGGTCAGTTCCCTCCTCTTCCTGATAACATTTTGAATCTGTTAGATTCTCCTATCACCAAAGCAGAAACCAAGCATGCACTTTTTGATATGCAACCCCTCAAAGCCCCAAGCTCAGATGGACTCCACGCTCTGTTCTTCCAATCTCAATGGGATTCTATTGGTGACTCTATATATAAGGAAGTCAAGGCTATCTTTGATGGTGGGAACCTTGAGCCGAATTTCAATCAAATCTTGATCTCTCTGATTCCAAAGGTTGACCACCCCCAAACTCTGAAAGAATTTCGGCCAATTAGCTTATGCACAACATTTTACAAAATTATTACTAAGATAATTGCTAATCGGCTCAAGCCGGCCATGGGCCTGATTACGCTCCCTTACCAATCCAGTTTCATCAAGGGAAGAAATATCACTGATAACATTGTGATTGCCCAGAAAGTTGTTCACTCGATGGGCAGAAAGAGTGGAAAGGTGGGATGGATGACCCTCAAAGTGGACCTTGAAAAAGCTTTCGATAGACTCAATTGGGACTTCATTGCTGATACCTTACATGATGCTGGGCTACCATATAGACTAGTATCCTTCATTATGAAGTGCATAACCTCTTCCTCCATGCAAGTTTTGTGGAATGGAATCCAATCTGAAGTGTTCTACCCCCAAAGAGGGATCCGCCAAGGAGACCCTTTATCCCCGTATATTTTTGTGCTCTGCATGGAAAGGATATCCCAGGCAATATCTCTAGAAACTAACAAGGGAACTTGGAAGCCAATTCGGTTGGGTAAATCAGGACCTGGGTTGTGTCACTTATTTTTCGCTGATGATTTGATGCTCTTTAGTACCACAGAAAACTCTCATATCAGACTCATTTCACGGGTGCTGGGTGCTTTTTGTGCCTCATCTGGGCTTAAGGTTAATACCATGAAATCAAAGCTCTATTTTTCTAAGAATGTTGGCCCTCAAGAAGCGAATACGATCTGCAGTGCCATGGGGATCCAGAAAACAGATAATCTTGGAAGGTATCTTGGTGTTCCCTTACTCCATGGCCGAGTCACCAAGGAAACTTACCATTATATTGAGGCAAAGGTGCACGCTAAGTTAGCAGGATGGCAAGCTAGAAACCTCTCCCTTGCCGGTAGAATTACCCTGGCCCAATCGATGCTATCTTCTCTGCCTTTATTTGCAATGCAATCCACTCGAATTCCACTCTCTACCTGTGAAAGAATTCAATGTTTGATTAAGCGTTTTATTTGGGGCTCCACTGAGACTTGTAGGAGTACTCCGTTAGTGCCTTGGGATACCATGGTCCAACCTAAGGACTGTGGAAGCTGTGGCTTGAAGAATCTCAAAGATCAGAACTCTGCTCTGCTTATGAAACTCGCTTACTTAGTAGTAACTCAACCTCACCTTTTACGGGTTAAGGTGTTGCGTGCTAAATACAAGTTGAGGGATGGTCTGGAGCAAAACTTTAAAACCCAATCATCTTCCTACTTGTGGAAGAATATTGCTGCAGTTTGGGAAGACGCAACGCTGGGCTTAAAGTGGGAGATAGGGAATGGATGCAGTGTTCGTTTCTGGGTGGGTGATCTTGGGCCCCTGCATCGGCTGGCTTATGCCCCTATTTCTAATCTCAGCCTCAACATACCTCTACGGAACTTCCTCACGGTCTAGGGGCAGTGGAAATGGCAAGAATTCAATGAGCTCCTCCCTCCCAACATCCTCCAACAAATCAGGGAGACTAAGGTCCCAGTGTCCGATAGCACTGTGGACTCTCTTCATTGGTGTTTGGGAGATAAGAAGGCCTTTACAGTCAGTTCGGCCTATGATGTCCTTGTATCTGCTACCTAGAATGACTCCTCCCCTTCGTGGAGAATCATATGGACTTGGCCGGGGCCCAGAAGATCAGAACGTTCCTATGGTTAACAATGCATAGGAGACTGCTTACCAACAGTGAGAGAGTTAGAAGGCATATGGCTAGTGATGCAGCTTGCTCTCTCTGCGGTTCCAGTCATGAAGACATCGATCACATATTGCGCAGGTGCCCTTTCGCTTCGGAGTGCTGGAATCTCATTACTCCCAGCTATGATCCTCAGACCTTTAATGGTCCACCTTTTGAAGAATGGTTTCTTTAAAATCTCAACCTTCGCCACAGTAGTGCTGCATGGGATGTCACTGTAGGAGTACTATGCTGGAAACTTTGGAACGTAAGGAATCGTAGGATTTTCTGCCATGAAGAGTTCCAGACTCCAAGGATAGTCAATGAAGTTCTCTCCTTTGTGGATCACATCCGACAATCTCGAGACACTTTGCACACTATGCTTTAACATCCTTTGTCTTCTTCTTTGTTTGTCCGTCCTATATTCTGACTTTATGTAAATATTCCATGCAATAAAACCTCTTTTCACTCAAAAAAAAAAAATTGATGCTAACTATTAATATTTTAACAGTAAGGGGTAATATTATTCTATTTTAAAACTTTTAGAATAACATTACTTTTGAACCAAAACTTTTGGGATAAATTTACACATTAACCATGAATAAAAAGTATTTTTATATTCAACCCGGTAAGGAAAAGTAATAAGTGTTACCTTTAGTCCTTTTTTTATTTTTTTTATTTAGAGCATCTCATATCCTAGGGCAAGTTAGCTTGCAGTCTCTATATATATGTTGGTTAACTTTTTTTTAGAGATCAATGAAATTAAATAAATAAATATATTTATTATTTTTTTCAAAATAATTTTTCTGATTTATAAATTGATACATAATATAATGATACACATAAATATATCATAATATATATCATAATTAAGTAATTTATTTAACTTATTTGATCTTTCTAAAAAAAGTCAATTATCTTTTACATTAAGAATCGGAGATTGTATTCAATAAAAAAATGTTTTCACAAAAATTTTCTTTCAGGTACAACCTTTTTACCACAAATTATGTGTGCATGAGAAAATCCAAATCTGTTATTGAAGTGAGGATGCCTATACTTGCTGGCTATTTGATTAAAGATGGTTATTTTTTTAATTGAAATATTTTATCTTAATATCAGTATGATTTTTATCTTAATTTTAAAATTTATAACTTGAAAAAACAAAAATCTGACCGCTTGGTTAGTGGTATGACCAAAAACAATCCGTTTAACAAAGTACGATCAAACAGGATATGAGAATTTTAAAGTTAAAATTTAATGTGCCAAGACCCAAATTGTAAACAAATTTTGAAAATGAAATTCAAAGCTTAAAATTATCTGTGCAATTTGATCTTTAATTAGGTACATTCCCTTACATATTTTTTTTTTTACTTTTAGTGAATGGTATAATATGCTATATATTAAAATAATTAATATTTGACACCGATGAATGATTAGATGATAGTTAACAAAACACCAAAACAAGTTTAGTTTTTCTCCCCCAAAAAGGAAGGTAACTGAGATCTTTTAACAATTCATAAAAAATAATAATAAGACCAAATTATGCCAACTAGGACAAAATATGCTTTACTTATCTTCTCATGTAGGGGTACAATGACCTTCCTTTTATGGATAATAGACAATGCACCAAAAAATGTATTTGGTAACATTGTAAATTTATAAGATATTAAGAATGGTAAATACTAATGAATAATAAAAAGCAAATTTTTGCTTTTGTATAAATTATAACTTTCCCCCTTCATATAGTGCATAGAATTTCTATTCATAATTCTGCAAATGATATTATTTGGTCAAAAATTCATATCGATGTGAACCTATACATTTAAACATGACTCAATACACATGATCAATAAAACTCATAAAATAAATTTTATATTTTACATTGATTAATCTAGATATAACAATGTTGTTATCTCATGAAGATAATAATTTTTTACTGACATAGTTGATCTAGAAGTATAAGGTCATACTAGATCTCTTTAGGTCTCGAGTTCAATTCCTAGAGGAGATATCAAACCGGATTTTTCGGTTGTTGATAATAAAACTCATAAAATGCAATACTAAATAATAGTATTGAGAGGGGGGAATGGAGTATAACACCGTTTAAAACTCTTGATCTAACTAAAAAAAATATTTTCTATTAAATCTTATATGTTATCGGTCGACCAATCTAACGAGTGGATTAGTAGATCAATCTTCTAAAGATCTGTCTAAGAGTTTTGGATAAGTTAGCTCAAGTTAGATTCCCCCCCTTCTCTTGTTGAATTTGAAGCGTTTTGAGTTTTCTTTTTTTCTTTAAAAAAAAAATCCATCATAAATAACTCTATTTAGAGCATGTATAAAATATTATTACGATTACTAATCTAACCTCAGAGTAACCTGCTTTTTTTCCCTACTGACCCTGGATTATGCATCCAGCAACCTATCTCTTGGCAATTGGTCCCTAAAAAATCTCCTGAATAATTCAACCATTCCCTCAAACAACACAACGCATGCCATCCAATTGCCTCTACGCCTTGATACACTAACATGAAAAAATAACTTGAAAGCACCTGCAATTTTTCAAAAAAGTTTTACAAAGATAAATAACCTATTCATAGGTTCAAGGAACGCATATTAAATTTACCTTCTCATCCGTATACAACAAAACAAAAATGAAAGCAAATGGAAATCACTCTAGATAAATATATTATAGCACCCAAAACTTCATAAAATTTCATATATATATATATATATATATAACTTCTGTTCACTGCTTCATGCTATCCTCCTCATCTTCCTCCTCACTCAGATCAAGATCCGCCATCAACTCATCCAATGAAACAGAAGGTACGTCTTCACCATCAGTCACTGATGCCATCTCAGATGGCTGGTATTCCCTATTTCGGTACAATGATATGTTGAATCTTAGATCAGGGTTTTCTTCCAAATCTCGCAAGAATTGTTCATACTCAGAGTTCATCTTCTCTTGGTCAGCTTTACCCCTATCATCAACTTCCATGTCAAGGGATTTAAGCTTCCATGAGCGAGGTTTCCCACGCTTCCTAAGGCGCTTCTCTTCATAGCTTTTCCTTACCAAAATGGCTTCAGGGAGCACAAGTCCTCTGTACTTGTCTAACTCGACGTCATTATTGTTCGCTGCATATAAGTCATAACCAAGAGCATGATCTCCAGGATTTAAGAGATGGCCCAAATGAGTCTTGATGGAAAATATTGTGTCATTCTTTCCAAAATCTGATACGCGAGCCACTTGTGCATCCGCCAAAACATATTTTGTACCGCCAACAATAATTTCAGAAGAGACAGGCTCCACATCCAGCACAACATATTCCACTAGCTGCCTGCTGGTAAGTAATGACTTGAACGATGCCCTCCAGTATTGATCAGCATCCAGGAAACAGTGCCTCAGTGTAAAAGGATCAAGTAAAGCAATGCTGTTGGTGACTTTCGTACAAATCACGAGAGGGCCAAGGTTTCCCAAACTAACCGCGACTTTAGGAGGCAGACAGATTAAATCCTCACGGCAGATGGGGGAAATTTCAACAGAAAATGTATATTTATAGTTGTAGTTGTTACTTTTGGGATCATGAGAAACGAGTTGCTTGTCATGACGACTCCTTACTGGAGCAACTTTCCCTACAAATTCCACAAATTTGACACCATGACTTCGATTAGAGAAAAAGAAGTCAATACCCTGATCCATTTGCTTTATTCTTATAGCACTAGCAGCTGCACCATGCTTCAGAATCAGCTGTTCCAGATAAAAGAAAGTTCTCCTATGAGTAACATGTTGTCGAAGTTGAACACCAGCAACCCATTGATCAGGGTTAGCTTGGATCCTAGAACAAGATTCACACATATGCTCTTCTTGCACATACTCAATAGGATAAGACTGCTCGAGAATTGCCCCATTCAGAACCTCTTTCTGAACTATGACCTTGACTTTCACTCTCTTGGAGTGGGGCTCAGTCCATATAAATTCAGCATGTATCAACCTTACTTTATTTGAAGCGAAGTTTCTTTTCAGCTTATTCAAACAGAATGTCAGCAGCTCCTTTGATTCTAATTGTGCTTTGATCCAAGTTCTTGGTGGTTGCAGGTAGCTATTGCACTCAGGGCAATGTACTAGAGTTAGACGCTTCAGTAATCCTTCAGTGATATCGACTTCTGAACGTAAACACTTTACACACATATTGGCAGCATTTGGTTGCATCGGAATTCCACATTTGCAACACAAAACACTACCAACGGTCTGATGAACCGTAAACATACCAGCCTCCATGCCTGATGATTGTAAAATGGTGGTGAAAGAAGCTGATGAACTTGAAAAATGCCCTGCTCAAAAAGGGGAGAAATGAACATACATGAGTATGCATATGCGAAATAGATGGAGAACTAGAGTTTAGAAAACATATAGTATGGGGAAAAAAAATTAAAATAAGGGGAGAAAACTAGCAAAAAAGGAACAACTTATACCAAACATCATTTTCATTCTAACAGACAAAAAATTAACTAGCATCACTAATAACAGACCAGAAAACTATTTCCATTATCATACACTCAAATCAGATTTCTCCTGTGTTAGTCCTCAAGAATAGATGGGTTGAACAACCTTGAACATAATTATACAGAGTTAAAGTGTAAATTGTTACGAAAGTTTTCACTCAAAAGCAATGTTGCCCTGAAAGTTATTTTAGGAGCAACACTACCCTGGAAGTTTCAAAATTGAGCAATATTACTCCTTACCGTTAAAAATGTTAATGAGCAACACCAATTTTTTAACGGGTCAATATTAGTTTTTTAATGGTTAATGACAACATTGCTCCATTGTAAAACTTTAGGGTAACATTGCACCTAAAAGAACTTTAGGGGCAACATTGCACCTAAGCAAAAACTTCCAGCACAAATTTGCATCTTAACCCATTATAGAACACATGTTAACCAGATGAACACTCTCAGCAGTAATCAGTGAAAAAAAACTTTTCAACTAGAATATGCATGTCAAATAGTGAAATAAGGCAAAAGGCAACACAAAGCTAATCGATTAATTTGCAAGATTATGTATATCAAGCCCCACATGACTGTCACAAGATCAAATATGTCAAGTGCTTCAAGTGAACATAATTTGATTAGCTAAATACATCTGTAGGTGCTCTAAAGTTCATGTTTAAAGTAGGGTTACATTCATCCCAAACTCTTATTACCTTAATACCTGAAGCTCTTGGTATGTTTGATTTTGGATTTATTATAAGTTATAACACAATAACTCTCCTGTTTTTTTCTATAACGTAACTCATAATTTGAACCCATCATGTATTAATCACTATGAATGAAAATAACATGCACAAGCCCTCTCATCCATTTCCCCCTATCTCACGATCTTCTTGTCTCTGATATTAATGAAAAAAAAAATTGTATATGCACATCTAAGTTTTTGAAGGTTAGAACAGATAAAATTCAGATGAAAATCTATCGTATCAAATTTTCAAGCGTTTGTGCGTGTTTGTGCGCACGTGCGTATGCACATATATCTGCTGCATAATACTGTACTAGATAAATTATAAATACCTAAAAGCTTTAGAAGCAAAGACCTTTTAAATCCAAACATTTGTATACATAATATAGCAACCAAACAAAAATGCAATAATACCAACTAAACCAAAACGATCTGTCATCCTTCCTCTGATAAGAAAGAAGACAAGCAACCAGATGAACAAGAAGAGTAAGAGAAATTAAAGTTACAATTTTTTTCAGCAGAAGAAAATCTTGAAGACATCTCCAATGGAAGCTTTTCAAATTTTAGAAGCAGCCGGAATAGTGCCAACCGTTCCTAGAGGTGTCCAAGAAAAATCCAATACGGAGGTGAAGAGTAGGAGTGAAAACAGGCCAGGCCTGTTTAATAACAAGGTGGCCTACTACGGGCCTGTTTCACGGCCTGAGCTTGGCCTGGCCTGGAGCTTGAGAAAAAGCCTATTTTTCTATTAACTTATAAAACAGGCCTAAATTTAACTAGGCTAAAAGTAGTCATAAATCACAAAAATCAACTAAAATCATCCAAAATACATCAAAAAAATGTTTTAATCTAATTCATCAACAAGAGAAACTAGAATGACATAAATCACAAAAATCAATGACATTGTTTCACTCTCAAACAAAGATGACATTAACTATTATTGAAACACACAAGCACTCATCTTAGTGCACACGCACAATTTAAAAGTTGGTCCACTAATACCAACAGAGAAACTAAGTTGGTGAGATGTCAGAACTGTAATATAAAACAAGTTTTACAGAACAGCTATAACCATTCTCCATGATCAGTGTGTTTAGACTATACAATCTATAAAAAGAATGTCAACTAATGACTTTGTTACTGAATCTAAGCTTGTGCTGGATCCCATAGCTAGAGAGGGTAAGTGAAAAAAATTCAGACTCAATCATCTAATTACTCATACTCTGAAATTTGGTTGAAATCAAAATCAAACCAAGATTATAAATTTTGACATCATGATGATAATAAGCAGAAGAGGAATGCAGAGAAGTCCAGAAGCAGAATAAATACAAGAAAGGGAATGCTTTGTATGTGGACCAACTACCCCCATAAGCGACAGATACAGAAAATAGCCATGTTCCCCCACTGTTCAAGCTAACCAATCTCAAACAAAGCAGAAAAGAACAGCATACTTAAAAAAGCAATGTATCAGATCAAGCAAAAAAATTATGCATTGGCAGATCAAATCTGAGATAGTTGATGAGCAAGAAGAAAAGCAATCCCTCTCCTCCTTACTTTCTCCCACATCAAACAATCCCAATCATCTATATTTCCTAGAAAACGTTAACCTTAACCTTCCACTAAATGCAATAGAACCATATAAATCTACAGCAACACAGCAAGCTTGGTGAGCAAATGAAATGGACTGGAGAATGGTACCATGGAGGTTTCTCTTAGCCTCTTCCGTAAAGTTCAGCGACGATGGTAAAGATTGGAGAACAAGGAAGGTCAGCGACTGAATGACGGCAAGTTGAAGGTCAGCGACTGAATGACGGCAAGTCAGCACGGTAAGATGTTGGACTGGTTAGGTTAATTACTAATGGGAGAGGCCGGAGAAGAACAGGATTAACTGAATTAAAAAAGAAAATATCAACATGATTGGATAACGGTGGCTTGTACATCGATGAGAGTTGAGAAACACGAAGAAATAGATAAAAAGAAAAAAAAACATAAAATAGAAGAGCTAAGAGAGACGAACTATGCAAGACAGATGGGGATGTGATAATTAAGAGATAATCTTTATTTTAGATTTTATACCATTACAATAATTACTTTTAAAAAGTAAAAATAAATAAAATATGGACCATTTAAATCAGATCTCGACGATCCAGATCTTATAAGGCATTATGAGCACCCAATGTAAATCCAAATTGTGCGACTTTGAGCAAATTGAAAACCTAGGTGTGCCAACAAAGGTTGGTTAAATTCGTAAGGAATTGACTCAACCCACAAGGTTGTAAGTTCAAATCCTATTGCCGATGTAAGGATCTTGATGATGAGCAATCTATAAGTACCTCTATAAGGTTTCTATGAATATAAAGTCATATCCTAATCCTAGTGAACCCCTAGGACCAACTCAGCTAAATTGTTATC
>QFDD01000881.1:0-27084 GCA_006871305.1 Vachellia collinsii
AAAACAAAAAAAAAAAAAAAACATGCAGAAGGGGCGTTCTTTTTCTTTCACGGCTGCGAAAGGGTTCAGATTTGGAAATGTGAAAAATCGACACCACTGATAAAAATTTGGCACGGACTATAAGTTGTCATTTCCTATATTTTTTTTTATTTTGTATTTCGTTGACACTTATTTTGTTCATAAAAATATTTAATTTATATAGTTAAATCTTTATTTTGGATTATTGTAGTTTGATTATAGATTAGTAGATGATGATTTTAACCTTTGACTGCTTTAATGATATATTTGTTGATTTAAGTGTATGCTTGATTGTTCTAAAAGAAGGAGAATCCAATATTGGGACTGATTTTGGTATTTCAGAGGAGTCTAAGTGTAGAAAATTTAGACTAGACTTTAATTGAATCCTCTAGAAATAACTTAATTTGCTTTAGAATAGGCTTGGGTAATTAAGAGTCCTAGATTAGTGAACATAATATTAATTGAAATTAAGGTGATAAATTAGATACTAAGAAGTTATCAAGACTATAATAATTTAAATTGTTGTTTAAAATCTACAATCACACTCAGTGTAATTATAGTTTACATTAGCTTTCCTATTCTACTTAGATTGTTATTTTTTTCTTTATTCTATCCTTATGTCTGAGAAATATTTACGTACTCCTAAAGTGTTACGTCATCCATACTCTATTCAATGAAAATGTTTTAAGTGTCTTCTATTGTGAATTTCATATTCCATAAGTTTCTCCTAATATTTCTCTTTTTCTATAATAAATATCTATTATAATGGGTTATAGAAAAGGGTAAGAGAAATTCGTGGGATATAAGATCACAATAAATGATATTTAGAACATTTTCATTAGATAAAATACGGAAGACGTGGCACGTATATAAATATTTCTCCCTTATGTCTTACCCAAATTAAACAAAAGAGTAAAATTGATTATCAATCCGTTTGTTGGTACCAAATCCTTATCAAACAATACTTTACTCACTCGAGATTTTTTTTTTTGGGATAAAAAATGAAAACTCTTTCAGATATTAATTATTTGAGGCTACCAAAGTATTAGACAGACTACTATCTACTAACAACAGTCTTATAATCTCATCAGGCATTTACTCTAAAGCCATCAACTCCGTGAAGCCATCACTACAGAACTTGCTTCACAACAGCAATAAATATTTATTTATTTATTTAGAGCGGAGATCTTCATGGGTGATCGTTTCAGTCATTTCCTATATATTTGCATATAGGGTCATTAAGTAAAAATCCATTAATTTTCATTAAAAGTGAATCCACCATCATACTTTTCAATAATGATGGGAGCAAAAAATACTAGAACATTTAATATAACCTAGAACAATTACATATTTTTCCATATTCATATAATAGAGTTAGCTTATATATAATGATTATGATAACTTTGCTTATATTCTGAATGCTTATATGTATTAGAAAGTACATGGTTCTGACAATTTTGGTAAAAGCTCATGCCTATTTTTATAGCTATGATATGACGATCCATTGCAGGTCGATAGTAATTTTATTATATATGAGATGAAACCATGTCGAGTCGGCAAGCAATAACTAAATAATACTTTAAATTAATAATAAGCACGAATTGAGTTTCTATTCTCGTGATCACAATTTGACGAAAATTGTCGTACCCTCAAAAGTTTGAAACATACATGCCTGAATATTACTACCATGCAAATCTCTTCAAAATTCGAAATACGCACCAAGATCAAAGACGATTCTTGTTCTCACAAGGTAACGACAAATCTCAAAAATTGTGTCATCCAATAATAGCCAATTCTTCAAGCAATCCTAGCCCGTCGATTTCTGCACAAGCTCCATCCACTGAAAAAGGCCAACAAATTGAAAATGATCAATAGAACAAAAGTTAACACCAAATGTAAGAGCCCCACTTGATTGATAACAATAACTACTCTTCAATTCCAATTCTCTTCCTCTTCTCTATTTAAGTGTCTACCTCTAGGCATTTTGAAGAAAATATACAGCTAGACAAATACAGATTTTCCACACAAAAAAAACAAGAAAAGAAAAAAAATCATCATCACGCATCAAGCTTTTCAATGAAAAGTGAATATTAACCCTTTAAATTTATTTTTTTCAATCCCTATTGGATTGGGAAAGAAAGCTTGGTTCAAATCATAGTTATTGAAATGCAATTTAAAAAACAATCAATTTCTAAACGGGTAACAGGCAGCGAAATGTGAACAGTAAATCATATTTAATCATACAAGTCAGACGATTAGAATAATACCATTACCTGTCTAAGCAAGTCTGCAAGGGTCCGGGGCAATGCTTCAATGTTTCTCAAAACAACATAGTAAGGAAAGGGAAAGGATTCCATGTACTTTGAAAGCTTCATCTTTCCATTCCGATCAAATGTTACTTCCTGTAGGAATCATAAAGTCATTATGAGGAAATTGAAGTGTTATATACTCATGTAACTATCATACAACGAAATACAGAATACCGTGCGGTCCATAATCGAGTCTTGAGAATTGTCTAAAACCAAGAAAGCAACCATTCGACTCCCGGTTGAGAGGTCTCGAATCCACCGCTTCAGATTATCCTGGAATTAGATGTATTAACATTTAAAATCGGTAATGATAAAACAGTAGAGTAAAAAATGAGAAAGATAATCGTTAAAAACTTTAGATTACCTTTTCATGAAACTGACCATCTGAAATGACCAAAACAAGTTGTTCTAGGGGATTATGACCTGATGGAAGCCGTGCTTTAGCAACAGCAGAATCTAGCTTGTCAGTCAAGAACTTCAACAGATCAAGAATTGGTTCATTCACAATTGTGTTCTCTTGCTCAAAGGTTAAATTAGAGATCATCTGCTTCCAATACAATAACCAACAATTAGATCCTTTTGCTAATAAACACAATAATATTAAATAAATATATGCACAAAGAAACTAGCTATAAAATTATTAATCCACTAACCTTAACACCAGCCTCTGCAGTGAAGGGCCTATCGAAATCGTGAAGTAGTTTAATATTTCCTTTTGTTCCAAAGCTTGCAATTGCCAGGCTCCCCAATTCAAGTTGGGAAATGGCACGACATACTGTAACCAATGCTTCAATAACAATATCTCCACAGCAACTCTCTGACATACTACTTGAGTCATCAACCGCAATAACAACTTGGTAATCACGTTTGTTGGGCCGAGTCCTCCTTAGCCATATCTTGTCTTTGCGATAATGACTTGCAATGTATGGAATCACCTAGGGTTTTATAGTTTCGAATGAGGAACATCAAGATATTAGTTTCTCAAACAATCATTATCCATAACTATATGTAAAAGGAATTAAAGAATATCAAAACCACCTTCTTCATGTTTATCCTTTTGCCGGTCCTAAAATCCCCTTGAAGCTTGCTTGCTACAGTAGGCTCCATAACAAGGCGCAGTTGTTCCGATAACTCCTGAGATAATTTTGTTGTCCTAAGTTCATATCGTCTCCAGAGAGAAGTAGCTTTATCTTTCACATCACAGGGAACATCCGAAGCATCTTGGGCCTTACCCAAATTATTGTCATCCATAGATAGTAGGCTTAGTTTATGTATATCCTCACTGAAATATGATTTCTTGAGAGACACCAGATCATCTGAATGCTTTTCTAAATCAACACTCTCAGAAACATTAGTTTTCACAGATCCTTCATCATGTACCTTCTCTGAACCTGAGACATTTGTATGCTCCCTTTTCTCATTTTTTTGGATTGAAGTAGAATTAGTTATAGATTGTACGTCAGAACTGTGTTTCTCATACTTCAATTCTTCATCTTTTTCCGCAGTATGAAATTCCTGATCAAGTTTATCACCATCAATATTTCTGTCTATCTGCTCTGATGTAGCAGGCCCCATAGCCTGAGCTGTCCCCCTTTCAACCTCGGAGACAAACCCATACTCCTCAGCATTTTCATCCTCCATTTCACCTGGTTTCTCTGTGTTACCTGCAGGAAGGTCACCAGATACTCTAACTCTTTCTTTCCACGCCTCAAGTGCATCACCTAAATTTCGATATGGGTTGGGTAGCCTTTCTTGAACATGCGAATTTTCATTATGTGGAAAACTAGACTTAGCTTGATTTTCAGTGTACCCCCCGGCATTCGATGAGTCTGACATCTTAAGATCCATCTTAGATATACTACTGGAAGGTAAGCCTCCTAAGAGGGTAGGGTTGTCAAAACTCTGATTGCTGTTAGAACAATTTGATTCCGCTGCTGCTACATTGTCAGAAGATGTCTGTGAATCAATATTGGCCTGTGATGCTAGTTCAGGAGGGGCCACTTGCTCATCAACCAAGCCAGAAAATCCTGGTTCAGATATATTTTTCTTCCCATCCATGCAATTAGTATCAGCATTTTCTTGATGGTCCCCACCTAGATTATCCTCGTCTGAGTTAACACTATCAGTGTGGGCATCCTCCATGATTTCATCAGGTGGAAATGTCTCCTCATCATGCTTCATATCTTGGTTTGCATCCTCAGCTGATTCATCTTGCCCTCCAGGATCTCCCTCTTCCATATAATCCTCTTCTCCCATCCTATCCAAATCCATATCAGAGGTTTGTTCCAACTCATCAGCCTGCATTTCATTAGGATCATCAACTGCTGCCCCTTTCTCCAGCTTGACTGTGTCGGTGGTTTCCCCATCACCAATGTCATCTTGGCTTCCGGTCTCATTATTCTGATCATCAAGCTCATCATAACCAGCTTTCCCATGTTCATCGATCCCAGCGTCATCTTTTGCTCTAAGCTCGCTACAGCTTCTATCTCTATCCTTAATTGACGATCCAGATTCATGTTTTTCATCTGTATCATTAGGAGTTTCATCTTCATTGTTATCCCAAGCTCTTTCTCCAACTGCATCACTGTTAGGCCCAGTGGGCCCCATTTCAGACTCTAGCTGCTCATTCTCAGCATCTGTACTTTCATCTTCTCCTGAGTCCTCACTGATGCTGTAAGCATCAGCTTGAAAATCTTGTTCCATCTCAACCCCCTTATCATCTTTACTAGGCAGTTCACTGGAGTCGTCTTGATTATTACTCTGCCATAGAATAAAAATCAGGAAACACACAACACATAGAAAATAGACAACAATATTACCAAATCAAGACAAGTAAACGAGATATAATTCAGACCTGTCCACGAGTTCCCAGCAGCTGATCTTCATCAGTGATCTGGTCACTGACATCTTTTGATCCAATACCCTCCCCCATACCTGTCCCAGTTGCATTTTCTGATGTATTGCAAGTTCCATCATCCTCCAGGTGTTCAGTTGAAGTTCCAAAACCTTTGGAATATAAGGTAGCTAAAACATTCGCAAGCACATGAGTTGTCACCGATACCTGCCAACCATTGACAGAAGCACAGTCCCACTGAATTAGAAACCAATAATTGTGCAATATATAATGTTAAGATTTCGACATTCAGATTTTGTTTCATGTACTCTATGAACATCAAATACGTGAATTACACAAGATGCATGACATAAAGGGGGGAAAAACCATACATAAACTGAGGATACCAAGTATTAAACTTACGGATCTGTGCATGGCTAGGAAATTTTTCAAGAGCTCATCACCAAAATTCAAGATGAGATCCATCAGTATATATAGATCTCTAACATGTCTCCCAACTGTATAGTAATAACTGTAAATTTTATTGTCAGAATCATTCATCGGCTTCTCCTACACAAGACAATCACCATTTTAGTCATCTATCAATAAAAGAGTCTCCAAGAAAGAACAACTGTACAAAACTTACACCAAATGTGACTGTCTTGACAACTTTCTCACATAGCACATCTAATCTGAGATCCGTGACAAAGTCAACAAATAGCAACTTCCATGAAGTTATATTCATGGACTCTTCAGCCATGAGGATGGCACTCGAGGAACAGAATTTCTGCAATACTTCTTCAATATGTTTATATGTAGAGTTAAGGGCTTCATCAAATCCAGCATTTGGCACTGCAGATTTCCTCTCGCAAAAGCTGCCCTCTTCAGATAAATCTTCTAGCACATAATTTGCCTTTGTTGTAGAGGTAAACTCTTCCTCAACTAATATTGCCTGCAGAACAAGCAGAGAAGTTAAACCACATGTACCAAATCTAAATTACTAATTTTGCTTAGTCAAAAAAGAGAAGTCACAGATCATGATTCAGTAGATTGATGGAAAGAAAATATCACCTTGTCAATTATTTCATGAAAACGATCAATCAAAACTTCTCTCGCTGAGCTCCTATCCAGATCCTGCTTCTGGGACACTAGCAAGTGCTCCTTAAATTCTTTTATAATATCAAAATTTTCAGAGACTGATTGTTCCAATTCCTCAGTAACAAGACATAAATATGAAGTAGAAGTCACTGGAGTGATGACTTTTGTCCCCCCAATAAGAAAATAGTCCAATGATTCCTGTAAATAAGTTTTCCATAAATAGAATGCAATAGGAAATAGTACTAACTTAAAACACATGACAATCAAGGGCAGAGTATGCACCTTTGATCGAATGAACAGAGGTAAAAAAATTTCCATGGTAGCAATCATGTGACTAACTGAAGGTCTCACGCTTTCGCAAGTGCTTAAGTGGCTTTTCTCATATGTCCTTAGCAAAAGCAATTCTTCTTGCAATGTAGCACACAGACTATCAAGAATTTGCTGCAAGGTCAAGCAAATCAAATTGAAACCCATATAAATCACAAGAATTAACATGTCCAAACGGCATTGTAAAGACAACACTTACCTTTTGTTGCCAAGTGCATTTAAAGACAGTGAGCTGCTTTGGAATAAAGCACTCATAAACAGTACAGTCATCATTAGAGGCGGACAATGAACATAACTTTTTCAAAGTAGATATGCTTTCTCTCAAGCGTTTCAACTGCTGATCAAAACCATTGGCAGCAGCAAGTTGGTTCTGTTGCACTTGAACCAGCTGGTTGAGGAAAGAACCTGACCTGTCAACCTGCCAAAAATAATTCAGATACAAAAGGCAAAGTTCAAGAAACTACTCATGATTCGGAAGGCACACAACAGATGGGTCCTTCCAATACCATCATCATAATGCATAGGCAAGGCAATGCAGTAGAGAAGTAAAATACACCAACATTACCAGAAAAGTCAAATGACATAAAAGGCGCAACTGGATGAGATTACAAAGGATACACAGGCGACTTCGTCCAACATTGCATATCATAATGCAAGGACAATACAATGCAGTAGAGATGTAAAATTCACAAACTAAATTACTATTCTTTCCACATGTACAGAAAAGCGGAAACAGATAGATTAAATAGAAAGCCAAGGAAAAAAAAAGGCACAACATAGGAGACGATAATGTATAAGAGATAAGATAACGAAAAAAAAGTCAAAAGAAATGAAAAGAACAATTCCATAACTTCAAAAAAGAAAAAAAAAACATCTGAAAAATGCAACCTTAGCGCTTATCTTTTGCACTCAGATTTACCTGTTCATGTGTTATATCTTTGTGAGGATTGAGGCAAATCTGCTGGAGACGAAGCACAGACACAACACTCTTAAAATAAAGTTCAATGGCTGCTTTCCACTCCATTACAGAGCTTTCTTCAAATACTTTGTTTCTCTGAACCCCAGCTACATTTTCTGAGATTACAGAAGGCAGCTTGCTATTTGTCATCAACAAATGTTGCATGTCCCCAGAGTGCCGAAGGAACCACCAAGGTTTCTGATGACCCTATGTAAATGATCAAAAAGGAGGAAAAAAATTAAGAAAAATGAAAGGTCTGGCATATCTGAATAGAGCCAAATCAGGTCATTCATAAATTCAGATAACTAAATTTTGTACCTCCCACAATGGAGACTTGTGTCGTGACAAACCACTACTCTCTAAAAGCTTAAGAAGTGAAGATAAAGCCCTTCTCTTCCCTTGACTCTTGCTTTCTTCCTTCCAAAGTTGACCGCACTCAACTGCTGTTACATATATATTCTCAATCATATCCCAAATTGCTTTCCATCTTTCCGCATATGACTGACTTTCATGCGGGGAACCCGTACAAGGTCTAAATATACTTCCAGATTCTGCATAGTTAATCAAGTCCTCATTAATTAAAAAACACAACCAAGCAGAGAGAAAAAGAGGTTTTTTTTTTTTGGGGGGGGGCAAAACCTTCAAACTTCTTCCAATGTGGAGATAGGACGCCAAATGCTTCTTTCTTCTTAAGCTGAAAGTTTTGCAAAGCACTATCTAATTTTTTGCTGCATTCTCCAAACCATATAGACCTGCATCATAAAAGACATGTCAACACACCTAGAACTGCAAAATATTAAAAACCAGAGGATACAAAATCAGCAGATAGCTAACCTGTTATCGTCACTGAAATGTGACAAATCAAAATCAACACTGAACGAGCCCTTATTAAATACATCAGAGATGAACTTATGACTATGAAAGGATTGAGTATTTGCTCTCTTTTGTGGAGCTTCTTGGTTAATGAACATCACCACAGGCTCTTGCAGAATATCCTTCGATGATAAAAAGACAGGTCAGAATAATTTAGTGATGCTAACCAAGGTGCGCAATAAAGAAAACTATTCAATGCATCACATGCAGAAATCAAATTAAGCAACTGATAATTGTTTGTTTATCGGCTGATAGTTGGCCCTAAAATAAAGTGATGGGAAACAGGGAATGGAGGAAAAAATTTGTATTTCAGCAAATGAAAACAGCTTCATACTTACAGTAAACTTTTGCACAAGTTTCCTAAGCTTCTGCCGACTCTTTTTCATGTTCTCCATGGATAAACAAGTCTTGGTGCAATCCCACCGACACAGTTTCACCAGTGCTTTCAGTTCAGCTTCAATTTCTTTCTTATTCATGTCGATATAGTTCATTACTCTGCAGACACTCACATAATTACTCACCAACAGACATCTAATAAGGCCAAAGATGAAATAAAAAAAGGTGCAAATAAATAACATAGTGACTCACATTGGTAAGAACTGGACATAAAATCCGAAAATATTGTACAAGTACTTTGAATGTTCTGTCCACCCAGCACTGCAGAGTTCACAGGTTAACAAAATCAATAAGGAAAGGTTTCTTAATAAATTTACATAAATCAAACATTTTTTTGCTGCATAGCCTCATTAAATATGCTGTATCAGCCACTTGAACAAGTGGCTGGTAGTCTGAGCTTGGGTTAAAGGTCCTCAATCTGATCATCCACTAGGGCCAGAAAGGAAATCACAGGACAAATAATATGAACGGGGTGTTACACTAAAATTATCCATTAGCTTCCATTGAAAGTACACAAGGAAACCAAGTGTTCAAAAACATTCATTTCTTTATTTGATTATAAGAAATCCTTTCATGATCCCTTTTTTATCTTGATTCTTGAGCTTCATAATTGTTGAGACAAAAATAACAAATAAATGTATTCTCGAAAAAACCAATAAAACACTTGACTGTCACCTCAAGTACTACCAATACTATACTTATACCAGATACTCTGGTGGACTGCCAGCACTGTTTTAAATTTCCTAGGTTCTCAAAACACAAATGAACTGTTAGAATCACAAATGATACCAGGAGTTTTCTTTCAAGCATGCGCCAATATGATTTTGACCAAGGAAAGCAAAAAGAAGCTGAAGTCGCTTTCGATATTCACCAATGCTGGATGTGTGAATGAAATCCTCCAAGCTGCAACATCAGAAACAAATCAACAAAACAGGTTCACAAAATGCAAAGCAAGAAAATTGTTAACGGATTGAATATCCATATATCACATGCCTCTGAACTACTGATTGATCAGAAGAACTGGGTTGAAGAACTGAATAGAGAGGAAACCACAACTGCAACAAAAGAAAGCACGAAAAAATAAGCATTTCCCACAGACAAATGGGTAAAATAATGACAGAATATTATCACCAAGATCAACTGCAAATTTTGTTCCCGTTTAAGAGAAGAGAACAGAATAGCTTCTTTTATCACCATAAAATGAAAGAAAATTTTAACTATAAAGTGGAAAATCAATGGAGAAATATGGTGACTATTTTCGATATAGGGATTAGCTACAAGATAAAACCTGAAGAGTATTATAAATAAGCAAGACTACCGAACAAAAATAACTCAGATTCTAGATAATATATGCTTATTTGATAGGTTTCTCAACAGCATGCATATTGAACAGAAAAACTATAACTTCAACATTTACTTAGCATAGCATTATTTCAATAACGTAAAGATATTATTAGATTACAATGTAAATAGTCACACTTATAGGAGTTAATTTAGGATCTGATTTTATGTCTTTTATTGTATCCCTGATTTCTTGGGCTCCTCTTTTTTGCCCTCTTGGGTATATATTCTGTAATCCTCATACAGAAATACAAGAAATTCATATCTTCTCAAACTATAAAAATTACATATAGTACGGTAGACTTGAATATCATGAGTTTTAGACCCTTTTCCTAAATTTGATCTTGATAAAACCAACATTGTTGATATACGAGAAGAAACCAGAAGTACAATTCAATCACCAAATTGCTATATTCTTATACATTTTAAGTACTGATCCAACACGCAGTACTCCATCAGCTTCCTACCAAGATCAAGATAATTTAAGGTATTCAAAGAAAAAAAAAACACAGAAAGAAAGAAAGAAAGAAGAGAGTATGGATCATGTTCGGAAAAATTACCAAGCAGCTACAATATTAAAACAGTAAGAAGGCAATAAAAATAGCACACCACCGTATAAACATCAGAATCATTTGTAACTCTTTCATGCTGAGATGATCAAACACTTCTATGGAAGTGCTTCCCCAGAGTGAGCAGGGGAGGGAGAGAATTAGAAAAAATATGCTCAAATCAGAACCACACATGATGGACATATCAAGAGAAAGAGGTTTGTCAGGCAAACAAATCTCAACAGATAATAATATAACTCAATGCTGTCAAATTAAAAGACTTTATATTTTAACAAGATTTTAACCACCGAAAAAAACTAAAAAGTAATTTTTCCCAAGCAAGAGAGGCTAAGAATTCAATCCCATGAATGAAATTTACAACACACCCTGGAAGGATCAAGAAATCTAAGTGTTCCTAGCTAAATGAAACAACATTTGAATAGAATCAAGCAGAGCAAAAGAGTCTTTCGTTATTTAAAAAATCAGCATGATGCACCAATATTTATTACCTAGTCACTCACAAGTCTTTAAAATCTGTAGAACAATAGTAACTCTACCAATTTGACAATTGTAAATAACTCAGGCTTAGAAGAAGAAGATTGTTATGAATAACAGCAACAAACCAAAAGACAATTGCCACTTACTTTCCCAGCATTGTTCTCATACTGATCCGTCACCTCATCAAGCAAACCAGACCAAGATTCTAATTCCAATGCTTTCCACGAGGATAACAGTTCAAAAACAGGTTCCAATTCACCTGTAACCCGTTTGAAAGGGGACCATTAACACAGGAATCAATTAATCACAGCAATAACAATCACAAGAGATTTCATACGTGAAAAGCAGATTTTTGAGCCACTTTCTTGCATAGCTTGAGCCTTGTGCATTAAAAACTGCAACCCTGAAAAAGTCTACAAAAGAGAGACTATCATGTATAATCTTGCATATTACTAAGAACCAGAAAGCTTCTAGATGCAATTTTTTAAAGTACAAACTTTTAAATGAGAACAGATGTTAAAGACAAACAACAAACTGATACAGGTCAAGCTGACCAAATTATGATGACGACAATGATCACACAGGTTACATATAGAAGAACCCTTGATATGGAAAGAATGAGAAGAGAACGCATGGTATCTACTAATCTTGAAAGGAACACATGGCATGCAATAATCATAAGATAAACAACTTCTCTGTGCAATACAGACAAATGGGAAACTCATCTAAAATTATTTTTAAAGAAAATTACCTAAAACCATTTTAAAAGCATATGCAAGAGCTAGATGTCAATTGCAAGAGAACCCCAGGGCCCAGGGCATTAGAATTCCAGAGGATTAATTTAATAGTTGCATTTCAAAAAAAAAAAAGTACATGAAACATGCATTGGAAGTAATGTAGCCGTGATTGTTATTGGATTACCTTTGCCAAGGGAGTCACTGAAGGAAGGCTCAAGAGCATGTCAACTATATCTGATATTTTCTGAACATCATTATGATCTTGCAACTCATTGAGGGAGAAAATCCTCTGCTGGACAGGAGCAAGCGCTGCCACCATTTTTGCCATCTCAGAAGCATATGAATCCTTGACCCAAGAAAGAAAATAAATTAGGTACATTTTCAAGCACAGGTTGTGCAGAAATCAACCATGGAAAAGGGGGGGGGGTTCAAAATATCAATCTAACTAAGGTGGCAAAACCTTGTAAAAATTGTATCTCCTAGCAGATCTGTGAAACGAGAGGAACTTGTGCCCATAGTCCAAACAAAGATAAAGTAAATGCTCTGGCATGAGTTTAGCATCTAAAATGGACAAGAGTGGTGTCCGAGCACCTAAGGGAAGAAAACAAAACAGCATGAACGTTGTGACAAAAAGAACATAAGCATTATTCAGGAAGCAAAATTAATCATGTATTGACGATTACCTCTGATTAAATCAATGCCCAATGCGTATGAGTCACGGAAGGAAAGTAATCGATCCTCATTCGAAACTTCAAAAGTTCCAGGCTGAATAAAATAAGAAGCGTCATATTACAATTGAAGCTATAGAGTTTACCAATCCATTAAGGGGAAATACAAAGGAAAACGAGAGAGAGACACACACAAAAACATGAAAAAAAAAAATCATAAAAAGTATCATTTCTTCAATACCTAGAACAAAAACATTTATTCAAATGACAGCTAATAAACTACCTGATGAAAATTTCAACTAAGCAGTCTAGAATACATGGGAAATTATTCAATGGTTCAATAACAGTACTGACACTGAACAAATCGAACTTAAGGGGGAAAAGACATTTTTTCGTGGTGGTCGGGGGTGTCAACATTTCAGACATCAACTGTGGCCAGTAATGTTCGATGTCATTTGTAATGACAATGGAAATTGAATTGAACTGCAAATTATATTGGAAATCTTTTCATAGGCATAAAGTAAAACGAGACACAACCAACAACATTGCTAATTTTTCTTAAAAAAAAATTAATCCTATAAACCGAAACACAATATATAAAGCAGACTGCACAAGTTAGAGCTGCCCGTCTTTTTATTGGTGAAACAAATTTCACTTCCCCCTGAGCATTAACAAAAAGCTAACCAACTTACAACTCTTCTAACCAAATTTTCATGAGTTATTAAAATTTTGCTGAGCCTGAGTATAGGAAATCCTTGGAAAAATTTTCAGCTCATGAACAGCACTTAGGGTTGGAATCTTTCAAACTCAAATAGATAAGTATATTCTGTTTTTTAGTATATGCTGACAAAAAGCCACAGGCACTCACAGTTTCGACTAGATCAGCAGATCCAAATAACTTATTGTGAATCAGAACCACACTGCTCAGGGTATACTCTTCCAGCTGCTTCCACTCTTCAACTGATGTTTCACATGCTTCAGAAGCTTCCATCTGATAGATGTACACATTTCATTTCATAAACCCAACAAGTATAGCATGAGGACAGGGGAGATTAAGTACACACAAGACCACAAAAAGTAAGGAATTCATTTTTGACTATTACCTTGTCAGTGGATATCTCTTCAGCAGAAAATTCTTTCCACTCTGAAAATGTTTCCGTTGTAAATGAATTTGACAGAGTTGATAAATCAACTTCAATAACACTCTCAATTTGAAATACTCGGGGTTTAAACTTGTATTGTTGGGAATCATAATCACTTCTTGATTTTGCCTGAACTTTCACACTCATCCAGAGCCTGGCAAATTTGTCAAATATCTTGTCCAAGAGCTGATGCATCCAATATAGTAAGAAGTAAGCAAATAATTATTTCTACCAATATGAATGAATTAATTGACATAAAAATACAAGGAGAGGAACCTGACCAGATAGGACTCATCATCTAATATTTTTGAGTTGGATACAGAATGTGCAATCTGAACAAGAATATTATGCCAGGCAGCAGCTCTATGGTGCATAACAGAAACCTGTTTTTCATGATTCAGTTACTAACTGAAAAGCAAGACAAGTTGACTATGTGCATTATATTTATCATATGATCACAATTACAGACCTTCTTATAAGCAGCAACGCCACTGGAATGGGCAACAAGCCTCTCCAGCACACCTGTATCCACTGAATAAAAACCTGTGCCAGAATCTAGCCTGTATGAAGGCAGCGCATACAAACCACTGTTGTACTTAACAGAACACAACTTGCCCAAAGCACCACAAGGAAATCTCATTAGGTTGTAAATACTTTCCTGCAGGAATACCAATGTCAATCATCAAGTCAAAAGAAGAAATTAAACTAAGAAATACCAAATTCACGGAAAATATACCATAATAAAGTTATTGTTCTCCTGCCCAACTCTACTCAGATATGAATTCTCCAAGGCACTTGACAGAATCAATGACAACCCCAATTTCATCTCAAAAACAGCAACTTGGATTGGTTGGATTATATCATTAAATGCAATGTATTCATCTGTCAATCGATCAATGAAACAACTCGCCGTTTCCTGAAAGTAAAAAGTAGGAAAAAAAATAAATAAATTTATGAGATCATGAGTGTTGAAATTCAATTAAAACATCCTAAGTAGAAGCCTTCATCACAAACAAGTTTAGCGATTTCCAATTGACAAAAGAAAATATATAAATTGTACAGAGAAAACTTGTATCACTCTTGAATTCTTTAATATTTAGATTTTCTAATATATATTGAATGTCGTTAGGTATCCACAGCAATGTGTGTATGGGTAAACAAGAAAATTGATACTTTCTGAAAGGAAGAACTCTGTCCTCATATGGTGCTTTTGGCCACAATGAGATCTAAACCATCCAAATCTAATTTGGATTGACCAGATTTTAAGAATTTTAAAGGGTAAATTTCTTTTTTAACAAATTGAGAATTTAAAAATTATCTTTATTTTAAATTATGCATCTATTCAAATTTTAAAAAAATACTACAAATAAACTACAGCAGAATTAGTTATACCTGCCAGTTGCATGCTTGGTTGACAGCCAGTTGTAATTCCTCAGCTTCAACATTGCTCACCATAGATTCCAATGACAAAATGAGTTTAAGAAAATCAGCACATTCATCCATTAACTCCATGTGTTTCCAAGCTTCAGATCGGTACACAATCTACGTACAAGAGAATTTGATCAATTTCTCATCACTTAAGAATATAATATAGTTAAAGACTAAAGTCTGACATTTGAATAATAGCACTTTGCCCAGGAAGTAACTTCTAACTGCAAGAGGTCATTCAATAACAGAATGCCCTCCAGATGAAGATGAAACAGAACATCACAATGAACAAATCACATTTCAAGAAGTATTGATTCTAGATAAAACCATAATGAAAGTATCAGTAAAGTTTGTCGCTAAATAATAGAATTGTTTTGTTTTCCCTCTAACAATACTACTCAAAACTTCTTTACAACAATTGTTGAGGACAGTAATTAAATAAGCATCAGCGGAATCTTCAGACCTTCTTTTGTAGCTTTCTACGCTCTTCTTTAAGCTTTTCCAGCCTGTTTGCTTTTCTTTTATCAGCTTCACCAGTTAAAAGTTGTCCCGCTAAATATTCACATTCTTTCCTCACCTGCAAAGAATTTAGCAGATAGAATATCGAACAGTACTTTCTTAGGAGTTATGATAACAAACAACGATAATGATAATGATAGTGGTAGTAGACTAGTACTACAGGCAAACTAAGAGCATAGTTTTTTTTTCTAAAATGAATAACAGTCTCAATAAGAGAGAAGTAAATATTCCAAAGGGAAATGAGGGGAGAAAAGGCTCATATTATATCAACTGTTAACTACTCACAGTCACAACAAATCAAAAGAGTATATTCCAGAATACCTGGATTTCAAGTTCAAGTGATGATATTTTTTCCACTAGTTGTGAGTACTTGCAATAGTACTTCATGGCAGGATCAACACCCATGCAGCTAACCAAGAGACGAAACCGTAGACCCCCAATGCGTAGCCATACACAACCAAGTTTATTATTGAAGCCTAAGAAAAAAGAAAGGCAGAGTTAAAATATAAGTTATCCAGACGACCTTTGGTCAATACAAATATAAAAATATATTACTGAGGTAAACATGCAAGATCTGATAAAATCATGAATCTGTCGTTTATATGGTATGTTTCTCCAGTTAGTATTAAAATTTAGCAAGAATCTATATAGAATTTTCCATTGGATATAATTTTGCACCTGCTGAAAAAAGGCGCAGAATCCATAAAAATATATTAATTAAAAAGCATGAAACAGCAGCAAATAATTACCTTCACCAGCAGCACTGGAATGAATATATAGATCTCTGAGCAGAGGGGCAATGAATTCATGAACCAACTCTTTCAATCTGTGGTGCCTTGTTGAAGCAAGCAGCGCTGTCAAAGCCTGAATCTTCTCTTTCTAGTAACAATCAAAATGAGGGAATGAGATAATAGAGGAAGATGCAGGGGTAACAGTCTTCCATGGAGCCCTTGAATAAACTAGAGATTTTTAAACACCCTTGCATTGAATACAGTCTAAAGCACGCCATGGCACAAGATTGCATGAGTTGCATAAATCTCCATGCAAACAATAGTGCTAAAAACCCACATAGCATACTACATAAACAATAATGCTGGCCAAAAAATTGCATAAACAAAAACTACTATTATAATTTCCCTTGATATCCCCTTTTTGAAAAATAAAAGTAGAAAGAATATCCATGGCCAGATGTCAAAAACCCACCGACGTTTCAAAAGTTTACTACTGTTGTAAGAATTCTACTGAAATCTTAAGACAATTTAATATAGGGGAAGTTGTTCATTGACAGAAGCCAGAGACAGATTAATCAACTCAGAATTCCAAATTTATTGGCTTCAAACATTTTATGATGAAAAAGATCAAGATTCAATGAATATATCCCAACACTTAATAAGAAAAAGAGGATTACTTTTGTTTCCCGAAGAGACAAATAAGCCATGAAAATATAAAAGCACTTACTGTAACCATGCTGTTCTGGAAAGAACAAAAAAGCGACTTCACCGCAGAAAATTGATCCGAGTTAAAAGATTTTTTGTGAGCATAAATAATCTGAAAATAAGCAGTAATGCAAGGATGAGTCAGTTAAGTAACAACAGGCGTACCTCTCAGATAAGAAGCACCAAAGAATACAACGTATAGAATAGTAATACCTGCTGGAAAAGAGAGCGTGCAGCAGATAAAAGAAAGTTTGGTAAATGTGCCCCTTGATTGAAGCTACGCCATAAATTGGATGAGGTGACTCTAAACTTCAAACATTGCAACCAAAATTCCCTGATAGCATGCGTACTTCGCCTGAACATACAATCCCAGAAAGCACAATATGAAATTTGAACCGTAATACAGGCTTCATACCAAACCAAGAACATAATTAAGGCTGAGTTCAGGAAATGTTTTAATATTTACAACCATCAGATAACAGATGAACTTGAAAGAAAAAAATTAAAATAAAAAACAAAATAATTTTGGCAAGATGCACGGGCACAAGCATTTGACAGAACAGGGTTTTAGACAAAGTTTTATTCTGTTTAAAATTGGACAGCAATCATAAATTTGATGGTATTTGCAGGCTGAATATTCAGAGCTAGTAACAAACTCTTCACCATACATATTCAAGATCGTAGAAAAACACGATCCCATGAATACATTAATAAAAAATTACACACAAATATTATTGATCCTGATTGAGATGCTATGTTTACAAAGACATATAGAAGGAAGTTGAGGGAGGCCAAGAGAGTAGAAGAAGAAACTATTGCTGGTTTAGATGATTGCCCTTTGGAGCCAGATTGCAAGGGGAAGTAAGTACCACTATAATGATGTTTTGGAGCAGCCTGGGGGTAAAAGCCCATGTTGGAGGGTGTAAAAGTCACAGTTTGGGTCTTATTAGTCTATCTGCCGTTGGTTCAAAGTTTATAGCAAATTTTATAGCGAGCGTGGTGAGGAGAGACTTGCCTCTCAAATGCCAGTAGCTTAAGCTCTGTAATTGTGTGCTGTCTTATGATTCAAATACTCGTTCTTGTTCGTAGTCAAAACTGGGTGTAACAGGGGGAATAGGGTTTTGGCCTAAATCAATGGAGCATCTCTTTTATCACTCATTTGGTGCTATTCAGTATTTAATAGCAAAATTGAAGGCTTTTCCTCATTTATTTCTTCTGCTGTCCTTTTCTTGTGTTATTTTCTGTATCTACCAGAAGGGTTATATCCAATACATTCAGAGAAACAGGGCAGAGGATCTTTAGAATCATAGATAAATAGAAGGAGCACACACAAAAGGCGCAAAACAAGTAAATAACAAGTCTTCATGGAAAAGAGAAACTCACGTAATCTGCAAGACAGTTGAGGCGTTGACAGGTTCAATAAGCATATGTGGCAATGCAGTATCAATTGTATCAAAACCATCAATATTTGAGAAATTCTGCATTTAAATACAGATATCATAATTGGGTGACAAGGGCGATAAGGCAAACAAAATAGAATGAGATGTCAAACAAAATTTATATTCGTTGATACCTTAATGTAATCAGGGAAACACATCCACAAAGATTGATGCCACCTAAACCACAACTCTAGAACAAAGCTTGCAATTTTCATATTCACTATAATATACCAAAAAAGTGAGAAATTGTTAAAAGATGCATTTGCAAATACAGAAACAAACACTAAAACTCTTGTACCAACCTGCTTCCACGTCAGTCCATTCATTCAAGATCCACAAGATCTTTTGATGTGGTAAAAACATTTGAAGAGGCCTTGTAGAGAAGGTCAATGAAAAATTCAAGGCACAATTCAGAAGGTTGGAAACACGTCCAACAGCCTATTCAGCAAAGAATTGTGCAAAAATATGTTCAGAAAACCTATGTATAGAAAAAAAACTTTAACATAACCCAAAAAAAAAAAAAAACTGAATGTTCACTCTATGCAAAGTAGAAGTACTGTTTCACCCCAATGATTAAAAAACAAGATTTAATTCCTTGTGATAGAAGCATCGTACTATAGGATCTGAGAGAAAGATTATTGAAGAAAATTTGCAGATGAAACGTTTAGAATTCCTACACATCTTAAATCTGTAGATTGCATAAAAAGAACAGAGTAAACACAAAATATGTTGATCTTACTTGACGTAAACCTTCAAGATCATACAAGTCAATTGATGTCAGCTCTCGAAGCAACTCCATATCCCAATGTAAACTAGCATTATCCACTGGAGAAAGCGTATCCAGCCAACTACAAAAGGCAGATTGTAGGAACCTTATTGCAGGAGGAAACGAACAACAAGCAACTGAACTGTCACCCCAATCTGCAGGACCTGTATTCATCTTCAACTTATGCTTTTCATCCTCAAACCTTCTTAACAGCATCTGCAGAGAAGCATTTGTTCGTTTAATGAGGAATAGATATTCATACAAATGTCCATAAAGACGTGTGAGGCACAAACCTGATATATCTCCTCCAATTCCTTAATAATATCAGCATCATGATGAGCCTCCTGACTCCATTTCTCCATTATACATGATGACATTGAAACACCTACATGGTTATAAAAAGAAAAAAAAAAATTATGAACGATTCAACAAACCACCATATTTTTATGGATCTTTTAGGTAAAGCAAGAAGGCCACCGCAACAGCCAACTTAAAGCTTATTATTAAAAACACTGGTAGTAGAGACAAAAGAACTTAAATTTCAACTACAATGAAGGATTAAGATGTACACGGACCATATCAAGGAACTAACCCCAAAGCAGCAAATATCATGGATTACATTTATAATTATCGAAGATTTAATTAACATCAATTACAAAGCTACCAAAACAGTCCCGAACAACTCTCATAAGAAATCTCATAAAGAGATATCATATAACTAGATGGTGCCTTATTCCAAGACTGTCAGATCTAAAACAACAGTCAAACTCCTAACATGCAAATGGTGTAACCTGGGTAAAGACCTGAGAAAACGTTCATAACCAACGAAATGGATATCACAACTTCAAGATCAAAACTAAATACGGGGAAAAGAGGAAATGAAAGGAAGAAATAAATACAGTAGAGGCATATACCTTCTACCACAAGGAAACGAAGACCACGATCACATGATGCAACAACTTCAATTAGCTGACTGCTCAGCATTTCTATACATTTTAAAACATAAATAAATGAGAATAAATAAATAAATAAAAATTCAGCCATGAGTGAAACCAAAAGAAAAGAATTCAGATTAACAAACCTTGATTCCTAGATGCTTTCTTTCTTGACCATAACAGTTCAACAAATTTCAAAAGCTGGTCATGTTTGTGATGTAAATCACAAGAAGGAGGTAAATATGGATGACCACCATAAACCCAAAGCAAGGATTTTTCAGAAAAAGAAAAAAACTCCAAATTTCTTCTTTTCTTGGAAAATACCTCCTCCAATTCTCTGCTCTTCATCTGTTACAATGAAAAAAAATAAAAATTCTAACAAAAAAGTAACTTTCTGTAAAGAATATCAGAAGATAAGAATACAGAATATACTCACCACAAGTTCCTTTACCCGCTCAGGACAGATATCCAACAACTTTCTAGCATCCTTCACCAAAGAACGCCATGATATTATCAAATGGTCAAACTTGGACAAGGTCAAGAGATGCCAGAATAGTGCATGGTTCTCAATAATGTCACAATATAACTGTGCTAGCTTATCAAATGATGAACATTCAACAATCATGGTGGGTGGACAAGCAAGTTTACTGAGGAATTCATTTTCCAATTCTCGAAGGGACTCTAAAAATGATTTAAAGCTGTAAGCTCCATCATCAAAATGATGCTTGTTCTTGATATCCCATCGCTTTTCAATTTCCCATTGCCGGTAAGTTAACTTTAGCAGATCTATGCAGCTAATAGAATTACCGATATATTTGCATGTGCTATTTGATTCTGCCAAATCAAATAACTCAACGGACAAAATTGGCATTGACTGCAAACCAAAACCAAGCTGGCCACGCTGTAAAATATATTGCCATATAGGATGCTTGACCATTTGCTCCAACAGCCAGAGAAACTCTTGGAAGAACTGACAGAATGGATGTACCTGAGAGTTAAACCAACTAAACCGGACAAGATAGAGATTAAAATCACATTCTGTTGCTTGTTCAATGGTCCAATATGCAGCAAACAACAGCATCTTATTCGCCCGTTCCAGGTCAAATTCAGCTTCACTTCTGCAGTCTGAAGCTATCGCCTTTGGAACTTTGGGAAACAAAATTTCATTCAATGCTATCATATCTATCAAATATGGCCAACAGTCTAAGGAAAACTTGTTTGGAGTAATTCGAAATTGATGTGATGCAAGCTGTGCTCCCAAGAACTCCAGATACATGCAGTTTTGTTTAACTGAAGCTTCTCTTGAGTAATGCATAAAGTCCCTCAAAGTCAGTGGCATTGGCCATCCACCCGGCAAACATAAGGGACGTGCCCCCAACGTATCATTACCAGAAATATCAAATACTGACAAATATGCGGTTAATGCAAATTGAATTATTCTCCCACCTTCAACCTCACCAAAAGAGGAGAGATATACATGCTCCCAACTTATTTGTAGACTCCACATAGGACTATTCCCATTCATAAGAAGCTGCTGGAACAAATGAACCCAGCGTGATAGTTCAAGATATGTAATGTGAACATTAAGGTGTAAACCCTCTTTCTTCGCAAAGATGTGGGCTTTGGCAATGGCATTAATCAATGGAGAACCAGGAATACCAGATAAAATGAGAAATCTCTTAACATCTTTAAATTCAGTATCATCATACTTGTATCCATTTACATTATCCAATACCCAGTACGGCTGCATCATGAATATTTCAACCCCCCTATTACGCATTGCCCGGGAGACTTCACCATAGGTGGGATTAACAGTGATAAACATGCGGAAATTAGGGTGTGGATGAATAACTAGTGGATCTCCATCAACAAGTCCACGCTCATTAACCATAATAGACCCAGAAGATTCCACCAAAGAATTAATTCTATCAAGAACCTAAAAAGTAGAATACAGAAACAAATAAATAACATTTAAGTCAACATTTCGTAAATAAATATAAATCACTTCTAAAGACAACAAAATGAATTTGTAAAGGCATAGGAGCTTTGTGTGCAAGCATGCTTCTTGGTCGACTAATTGATAAGCAAATAAATAGCCAATATATCATCAAAAATAAGAAATAAATAACCAGGAATAGACATCACATACTGTGGGATTACAAAGGTTTGCATTGTCCAAGACTATCCATTCCCCTCGTTCTATAGCCTTGATTAGTATTCCTGGAACCCATTCAAATTTCCTTGAAATCAACCTTTTCTGATGATATACCTTCAGCTTCAAAATTTTCTTCAGGATCAAATCAAGTTCCATGATTGAATAAGACAAGTTGGGAGATTCTCTCTCTATATTCAACTTTAGTTCTTCAATTATCTCAGCCAACAGACTGAGAGAGGATACAATTTTTTCCCAGTTTCCAAAACAACTTGAAGCAGATGCATCCAACCTATCAAACTTCATACTAGGCAAGAAAGCAAGCCAGCTGGTAACTAGATGCTTCTTGCTAACGAATTTCGCCTTTGATGTTTCCACCAGCAAACTGCAATACTCACTCATGTAGTACTCAGCTTGAGCAACCACAGAATGAAAAGTTCGCAAAGCATCATACTGTTCAAACGACCCAAGTAATTCAGATATATCAGTGGCAGATGAAAGATTTAATTCATTCAGTACATTTCCCGTGAGGTTGGCAAGCAGCCTTATCAAGGAAGATTTGCCCGAGCATGATGGCCCAATCAAGATGCATAACCATTGATGTTGTACACAATGAGCAGCAGCTTCCAAACTCAGACGAATTTCAGGCAACATTCGAAGCTGACAGCTTGAAGATGTCGATAATTGAACATAATTTCTCTTAATAGCAGCATGACCCACAATAAGGTTGTTGGATTTCGTCTCTATACAAGGATAGGGATTTATCAATGGAGTCACCCCAAATACTTCCTTGAAGAGCCGCAAGACTTCGTGTCGATCAGCTGCTGTACGCATTCTTTGAATGTAGACAATGTTCAAAAAGGAATATTTGCTTCTGTGCTTATGAGAACCTGGATTAAACATAAGAAAACATTGTGAGAGGAATGACTTTCCACATGACAAAAGACTTGAGAAAGAGAAAGAGAAAATATTGAAGTGTAAAATTGGAGTTCAAAGGATTGGAATAATATAACCTTTAACAATTTCACATGATCGAAATACATCACGCAGATTGAACTCCCATGGAAAGCCATCCCTCGCAAACTTATGATGCACCATGATTTCTTCATGCATTCTTTTATTAAAGAAGATTAATTTTGAGAGTAGAGGCCTCGGGATAGTTGGAAATTTTGATTCACAAATGGAAAGATAGTCATCAGCAACTAATTCATCAACATAAACCTGCAATAAAGGAGTTCAAAGCAAACAAGTGAATATATGTGTGTTTGTGTGTGTCAATGTAAATATTGAAAGACTAACTCAATGAGTAAGCCTAACATCAAACACCAAGGGAGCAATAAAAGAAAAAATAAGCCAGAGATATATGAAGGTCCCCTAAGTTCCTTGGTAAACCAGCTTACCTTGGTAAATCGGTTCAGGAACGATCTTGGAAGGCCCTTTCTACCACCACCTTGATGCGATGGATTCTGACATGCAAAAACTCTAAATGACGGAGGACATTTATAAGTATGACCCAACTCCGGTATAAAAACCTCAGCTCGGTGGTCCAAGATAGCATTCAAACCCTGATTCAAATTCTGTGTTACCACTCATACTTTCCAATAGAAAAAAGCCATAAGAAAAATTAACATACCCTTCCCCACCCCCATCCAATGAACATAAAAGGGGAGCCAGCAAATAAATAAGATTGAGAGAAATAAATCATTGCTCATTTAAATATGAACCAGGCCATGGAACAAAGATGGAAAAAGGGGGAAAAGCAACATTTAAATTGGCATGGACATACCTCCAGAACAGATTGTGGAGCAAGATTAAGCTCATCAAGCAAAACCCAACACCCTTCCTTCAGGGCCTGAAAACAAGGATTGCTGATAGTTATATATATGTGAAAAGTGTGATGGACATAATAGCTTTCATCTTACAACAACCGAACCTGCAATAGTATCCCATCAGACCAAGAAAATTTCATTCTCTCATCACTTTCCACGGGTAAATCCGAACCCAACAGGTCCATCATATCAGTCTGCACCCAAAAATCAGAAAATAAACCTGGGTATAAAAATAATAAGGCAGAGAAGAATATACAAAACAAATAGTACAGGAACTGAAAGTTAAATCAAGCGAGATTAATTACTGACCTGCTCAGATAAATTTATTCGTACCACTTTATGTCCAGAAAACTTTCCCAAGGCAACAATTAAACTTGTTTTCCCAACCCCTGGACTACCTTCTAGTAAAACTGCACACCAACAATATCACAATCAACATGAGAACAAAATTGAGACAGAATTGAAGGAGGCCAACTCTGATACAGAATTGAAGCAAAAGAAACTAAAGCAAACAAAGAAAAATACCAGGCTTTTGAAGCTGCATGGCACGCAGAACTCTCAAGGCATTTCGTTGGGTTGTTGGCGCCTTAAATTCAAATCCCCCAATCTCACAACTGCCACAACCTGTAGGCATACAACAAAAGTCATGGAATAGTGTGAACATTTTGGAGATGAGAATTATTTAACCTCTCCCACACACCCCCATTCCCAGAACTAGTGAAAGAATAAATAATGAACCAAACAATAAAATTTAGTTCTAATATCCCAAGATTAGCAACAGCAAACCTAACAGAAATCAAAAAAGGAAACAAACATAAATCAGGCCAGTTTCAATCAAACCCACAAATAATGGGATCAGTCTCAATCTTCAACATGAAATTCTGAATATCCATTTTCTAGTTTCTCTTGTTATGCAAACTGCAAGTAGTGTGCAAAGAATAAGGAAAAAGAAATGTCCCTTGTTAGCATTGAAGTTATAACAAAACAAAGAACTAAAAAAATGGCAAAACTGGTTCAAAAACTCCAATGCCCTCTGAAATTTCATTACAAGCTAATGGACTAGAAAAGGTAGATTGAGGTCAATCAGGCCAATCAATGAATCAAAACCTCTGATAAAAAAAGGATATAAAAAAAAAAACTCACTCCACAATCAGAGAAGGGATAAGGAGTCTATCAAACCTAGGTTTTTTAATGCGAAAATTGTGATGCAACTTATATGGGAAAAAGAATTAGCTAAGGTCAATTCAAACTACACAAAACAAAAAGGAAACATGATGTATATTTCAATCACCTTTTCTGATAAAGAATGGATCAATGCCAAATACATCATCTCGTTGCATATCATCAATATGAGAAACACCCATCAATGTGCCAAATTCACCCCAACTGTAATTTCCCATTCTTGAAAGTTTTGAATGTAATAAATGACTTTCATCAACCTGTAGCATCAACGAAGTGAATAATTTTGAAGCTTCTAACAAAAAATAATTATTAACTTAACTTACACCTTTTATCACACGACACAGAACATAAAATAGTATAAGCAATGGGGGAAAGCATGCAGACGGAAAACTTCAATACACCCACCAAAAGATTCATTACATGCGAAAAGATAATTTTTATCAATTTAAACCCCAATAATTCAGGTTATTGTGAATAGGCATATCATCTTATAAAGCAAAACCCACGCCAATTTAACTTGGAAGAGATGAAGGATTGTCCTGCACTCCTATGGGTCAAGTGAACTCTAGGAAAATCTATTTGGCTTCCTTTGTTTCTCTATTATCTACATTAAGAACCATTTCAACACAAAAGCTTAAGCTACTGAGGGAAACCACGTAAATGAGTTTATTAATATCCGAACACAAAACCTAACATGAAAGACCTTTGAGCAGAAGTTTGGACAAAGCGTAGGTTCACTATCCCGTGGCTGAAACTTAACTTTTAATGAAGGCAATAGACAGTGAAAAACCAAATCATTGATTTCTTAGCCATAGAGGATCTGGCACTGTATCCAAAACCAAATTGGTTCAAGTGCATATGTTATTAACATCAATAATATCTAAAAATCCAACTTAATCAGAGTTGAAGCACAGAAAGATCACTTATTAACCAATTCCCTTCTCAGTTCAACAGTCAGTTAAAATTTTTAAACATAGCCATAATGTAAATGAACAAAGGATACAAAAGAAACATACCCTAAGCTTGTGTAGGAGAAAGGATAAACATCTCTCCCTTATCTCATCAGCCTCAGCTTTCGAAATACCAGTCCCTGTAAAGTTACAAAAAAAAGTAGTTGAGAGGACAGTGAATGCATGGTAACAAATAAACTGTCTCATCAAACTTCAATGCAGATAGAATAAAAATCACCAATTCATGCTAACAAAATTTGTGGAGAACTTTGGCAATGGGAGGCTAGTGTTCAGGTATCCCTGGCCCCCGCGCGGGGCCGGGGGGCACAATTTGCCAAAACACGTTTATGACAGATATTAACAATCAGATCCCAAGCCATAGGTTCAAAGAATAATCATTTGATAAAAAATGACTACTGGGAACTCAAATACAGAAAAATATGTAAAGATTGGTCTATTAGTGTAACATGACATGTCAGTGATAACAAACTATTCAAAAATACTGGATTGATAAAATAAATATGAAGTTGTAAGAAAAATAACCATATTTAATTCCCAGTTTGAAAAACGTTTACAGTTAGAAATGTATTTGTTAGCAAGTCTTAAAAAAGTTTTCTACTTTTCTGTATTCTAAAACAGAAGACAAACAGCCCAATATTGTTTTCTATTTTAGCTCTCCATTCTCTCTCTCTCTCTCTCTCT
>QFDD01000882.1:0-20043 GCA_006871305.1 Vachellia collinsii
GTACTATCTGTTGCAGACAACTCAAATATGTGACTGTATATTATAAGTGACAGAGTGGCTTTGTTGCCACTTTTCACAAGCATCATGTGTCATTTTCATTAAATAAATCATGAAACAATCTCTTGAATTCCTTGATTAGCTATATTACAATTTCTCTTTTCAACATATACCCTGATGACTGAATCCATGTCTAATTAGACAAACAGGAAGGTCAACACCATTTAGCCAGCCACAAACAATTCAATCTGTCTTCTCAATCAGCAACATCAGTTGCGAACTATGCACCATCTTCCATGTCCCTCATGCATTCTTGACGAGGGTGCATGTTAAGGTCTATTAACGGTTGGTGCAGTCAATAGTATCATTTTGAGGTTCCTAGGCAATTTGAATGTGAGATAAATTAGATGAATATTACAACAAAGAAAACGCAATTGATCTTAATAGATGTATGATGCTTTTGCATAAAGGTAAGGTAGCTCGTATGTTTAAGTTTACATAATAATATTTCAAAAACAATTATATCAACTAGTTATATATGTGGATAAGAATCACGAGCAGTTATAAATGTTTAACCATTTCATTTGAAATATATAAATATAGACACACACATGCATAGATATGTGTGAGTATATATATAGAATAGCACTCAATAATATACCTTTGGTATGCCGTTGATTTGATAGACGATGATCAACATGACATAAAACTTAATATAGTATTTTTTTCTATCTTCTGCTTGATCTTCATCATTGCTAGCTGTTTTCTCAAACTTCATGCTTCTCTATGAAAAAGAAGACAAATATCAACATAATCAATTATTTTCTTATCAAATTAAACTGAACTTCATGCTTCTATATGAAAAAGAAGACAAATATCAACATAATCAATTATTTTCTTATCAAATTAAACTGAACAAAGCATGTAGAAGTGGAAACACAATACAAGCACAATGATTCATACTCAAACAACGCAAAATCTTGCTATTGTACTCAAAAGCAAAAAAGATATGAAAACAACACAAAGCAAGGAGTAATATGGAACTACCGCAATTTGAACAAGGAAGCCTTTCTAGATCTCAACACATAATCACCACCCTAAAGACCAAATACCACCAGACCTCAAAAGGCTATCTCTGCCATGAACATAATTTTCTATGAGGATATGATTTCAGAGTCATCCTTTTGATCCAATCCTCACTATCGATGTGATTACATATATCATGGTAGTTCTAAATCACTTCCCAAAAGATCTACACAAAAAGTGCAAACACTTGCCATTAATCACACATATAACAATACAAGAACACATATATACCTCAAACTCTCTCACCAAACGAACACCAAGTAGTGAGTTGATGATAATCACTAAATGCAAAGTCAAGCCAGCGAACAAATTGCCCTCACAAAACAAGAGAATGATATGGGGACTCAAACCCCTGTAACAAAATCAATTTACTGAATACACTCTTCTCTCTAGAGAATTGATAAATGGTTTGGTAATAAACCCTCAAAATATATGTATTTATACACATTTGGGTGTCTAAAGGAGCGCAACTGGTTTAAACTTCAAATACATGCAAGATGTATCTAATTATTTTAACATTCAATTATACAATGCATTTAATTGGATACATTGCACATAATTAACGAAGAGCAGCTAGTTTAAATTTGAATGTATGTATCTAATTATTCTTATTTTCAGTTATGTACAATGTATGTCATTATATACATTGCATCTAATATTTTCCTTCCCTTATTTAGAGTGTTAATGAATGGTTCCAAAAAATTGTGGTCAGTTCATGAATGACATAAAGAAGAAAATTTATTTTTTCCCACTTCAAATAAATAAGTCTAAATGGAGGGTCAAGAAATACACTTCAATATTTTGTATTAGGTTTTTTAAAGAATTAATATTATTATTGGTCCTTACTGTCTAATCGAATTTTGATTTTGGTTCTAATAGTTTCCAATCCTTAGTTTTGATCTCGATATTTTTGTAATGATCTGGTCTAACTTTAAATATAGAGACCAAACAAGAATTTATTAAAAGTATATGGAGTAGTTATTGAATTTAGGGAGAATTAGGGAGTCTCCCATTGAAAAATTAATTGTAGAATGGGAAATTCCATACATATGCAATTGAGCTTCCACGTTATGTGCAACTGAACATGTCTCATTTTCTAATTAATTCTCCAATAGGGAATTTTTCCCCAATTCTCCCTTGAATTTAAAACAATTTTTTACGAAATTATAAAGACCAAATCTAATGACTTGAAACTACATGGACAACAACCAAACTTTGATCAAATTATAAGGACTAGTAATGATATCAATCCATTTTAATATATATATATATATATATGTTCAATAGTAAGAAAGGGACAAGAGTAGTAAATTTAATTTTTTTTCTATCTTCTAGATTTTTTCTCTCACAACATTCTATCTAAAATATTCAAAGTAGATTACAATAATGAAATTCTCACGAAAGAAATCTCTTTTGAAATCTATTTCAAGACGTATTTTCACAAAAATTCAAACAAACATGACTTAAGTTTATCTTAATGTCTGGTAAATCATATTACATAGGGTTAAAGGGCAAATTTACCCTGCAATATTCAGCGAGTTGCATCAAGTTTCTAAAAGTTTTTTTAAGGGCAATGTCACCCAAGAAATGACAAACACAGTGCAATGTCACCTGGGGTGAACGTTGACATAAAGACCGTCTGCCACATAAGATGCAATGCCACCTAGGTGTACATGTAAGATTGTTTCCACTCCTTGTTCGCTCCAAAAAACCAGTCTCCTATCGATTATTTCAGAGGCATTAAAGATGGAGGAATTAAATTGTGGCATCTACCCACCAAATGCCACTGTAAAACATTAGAACTAGTAGATTGAAAAGGGTTCGGATGGGAGACTTGACAACATCTTCAGCATCTTCAAGCAGGTGGAGGATGGTTGCACTCTTGAGACACAATGGCCCAAAGTTTCAGTATGAAGGTTTGATGAGGCTATGTTACTGTGGGGAGGTTGCTCCTCTCTGCACTCCATGGACCAACATTAACCCAGGGAGAGGTTCTACGGTTACAAGAATTATCAAGAGGTAGGTGTAATTTTTGTGTGAATCAATGGAACTCTTTTTTTTTTATATATATTTTTCTGGGTATGTTATGCATTTGGTTAAAAAAATTTCAGGGTCGAAGCTATGGTGTTTTTCAATGGCATGATGATGAAATGGGATGAGAGCAATAGAGGTGATCAAAAAGCTAGTTGGCCATGTGGATGGACTGTATGATGAGAACAAGATGTGAAGGAGATATGATAAGAAAGATGGAGAGCATGTTGAGTCAAACATTGGTAGTATATATGTGGAGCTAAAGAGGAATGAAAGGAGAATGAAGATTGCGTTGTTTGCAATGCTATTGACATGGGTTTTTATAGTTGCAATTATGTTTGGTTAAGTGTTGATGACAGGCATTTTTATAGTTGCAATTATGTTTGGTTACTGGGATCCTTTTTGTAATGGTTTAGGGTTGAGGTTACAGTTTAAGGTAGGGATTCTATAGTTTATTAATTGGGATGCTTTTTGTAATCATCTTAGATATATAGTTGAAGTATGACCACTTCATTGTCCTATCTCAATATTGTACGTTTGTAGGTACCACTAGCTACCTTATTTGTTAAGATCAAAAGTTGAATATGGTAAATAAAAAACTTTTGCTAGAAATTTTATTTCCTATTTAGATGTAATAGTTGTCAAATATAGATTAGTCAAGAACCCACCAATTTTACTCCATATACAAAAACCATTATTTTGTACATCATACTGGTTTGGCTTTAGAAGAATCAAAACCAAAAGAGTGAAGTTTGATATTTATGAGGCTTTTCACCTAAGAGTGTTAGTGCAGGTTTTTCACCCAAGAGGTGAAATACATTATTTAAACAAATTAAAATTTCAAGATTCATATGGTTGAAAATAATATACTTCATTCAAATGAGTTAATTGGTTCATTCAAATGACCATTAGAGAAATTCAATGGGCATTTCCACTTCTCATTCAAATAAGCTAAAGATGAGCAATTCATTCGGATGAAGGAACTATCCATTCGGATGAGTTTTGGAATTTTATACGAAGTCTCTTCATTCAAATGCAGTTATTCCTCATTTGAATGACACATTAATTTTAATACTCATTCTGAGGTCTCATTCGGATGTGTAGAGAATGTGATTTGCATTCGGATGAACATAACCTTCATTCAAATGAGATACAAAAATTTGCTTTGTAAAACAGTCCTTCATTTGAATTCACATTGTCTTCATTCAAATGTGTTTTTAAACATAATTCAAATAACCTGAAAATGTGAAATACATCCAAATGAGCAACAGGGCACATTCGAATGAGTTATTAAAAAGACATTTGAAACAAGATCCTTCATTTGAATGTCAGTTTTTTACATTCGAATATCGTATAATAATTTTAATACTCATTTTAAGAGATCATTCGAATGTGTTGACAATGAGAATCCCATTCGAATATGTGGTTCCATGTTCATTCAAATGAGTATCATAAAACTATGATTCTTTGTTTGAAAACTCACAGAATCATTTGAATGCAACTTAGATTCATTTGAATAATAGATATAACTTTCAATACTCATCTTCAAACTTCATTCGAATGTGTTGAAAATGAAAACTTCCTTCGAATGCAAAAATTTTCATTCAAATGATATTAGATGATTTTCAACAATAAAACTCTACAAATCATTCGAATGGAAATATGATCAATTGAATGAGGTTACAAAGAAACTAATTCATTCGAATGAGTAAGTCAATCATTCAAATGAGATGTGTCAATCTCAAATTTTCAAATTTTGATTCACTTTACTTTCTTCCATTTTTCAATCTTGCCATCATAAAAAACATGGAATACAACATTTTCTCCCTTTTTGATGATGACAAAATCTCAATGAAGTCAGAGAGTTGAAAAATGCATTTGAAGTCAAAGTTTCCGAAAATTTATTAGTGTAGCAGTTCAAATTCCAATCAGTAATGAATACTAAATTTAGCATTTTCTTATATCATAAAACATGATACATTAGTGCATCTGCGAACAGAAGACAAAAAATGCACAAATGATAGAACAATGCATCAAAAGAAAAATGACAAAATCAGAAAATGCAATAGTAAACATGCAATTGAAACAGCTAATTTTCTTTTGACTTCTCGCTTTCCTTCTCCCCCTTTTTGGCGTCATTAGGAAGCGTGGATGAAGATGGTACAACATCTGATTGAAGAGGAGGGTCAACAATTTTAAAAGGTGCAAGCAGAAGCAATAATTACAGCAGAAGGTAGAATAAGCTCAGTTCTTATAAGTTCAGTAGAGGATTGAGCAAGATCAAGCTATTCAGGTGGAGGAGGAGGTATAGTTGATGATTCTTGACCAAGAGATGTCAAGACTTCGTCAATTATAATCTCAGGCTAAGGGGCTGTCTCAGGAGCATGAATGGCAATTGTTGAAGTAGATGGTGGTACTGGAGAAGATGGTTGGCATATGTGAGAAGGAGATGGATGATCTGAAGAGACAGGTGGTAAAGGTAGTTTTGGAGCTATGTTATAAGTGAAAGGATAGGATTCAGGATTAAGGTCAATAGGATCAAAAGTCGGTTGAGTAAGTTGTGGAGGATGAGAAGAAGGTGATGGTTGAGAAGAGGGTTGAGGGGTTGGAAGAAGAGCCTCAAAAGCCTTTGGTCGATTAGATAAGTCCCAAGTCTTCTCAATCTAAGTCCTCAACATTTCCATCATGGTTGTAGTCACATCATCCATATACTTAAAGAGACCTTGAATCTTCTTGTTCTGTTGTTCCATCATGTGCAAATGGGAAGAGAGAATAGTGCCTACTATTTCATGGACATCATTTTTGATCATCTGCTAAAGTGAACGATGAGGTTTAGGATTTGATGCTTTGGTTGATTGAACTTCATACATTCCTTCATTTATCTTCCTCTTTTTCTAAACCTTCTCATCTGCTTCTCCCTCTTTTTGTATAAATTCTTCCAAATCTAGGAACTCTAACTACTTCCTTAGATGGTTCCACATAGCATATTTGATTACAATTGAGAAATAAGGGTATGAGATGAGGAAAAGGCAAAGATAGTGAACTAAGGACAATTTTCCTAAAATGACTAAGTTCATTGAGAATCATAGACCCCAAGTTCCTAACATTTTTTGCAACAAAAGAAGCAAATAGACCATAATCTCTGCAAGTAAAGCTTGTGAAATTATTGCCTTTGTTGACTATGTGTCATACCTCCCTTAGCTTCCCTTGATATGTATTAGAGACTAATAATGAACCACCTTAAGGCCTTTCAATAACTAGAATTAGTATACCAAGTTAAATCTAAAAATGTTTCTCACATTACTATTCATTTTCATTGTTCACTAGGTAAAAATTCTTAAATAATTATCTAACACTCAGATAATGCACCACATGCTAAAATTTCTAACACATAAAATTATACATCACAACTTGGGGTACTTTATTTACAAACTTTATCTCATAAGCACATTTTCATATTAACTTGAGCCATTCCTCCACCTTTAGGACTCCTCCTTACCTTTGCCTTTACTTGAGTATAGACCTAGAGGTTCGTATTTTGGGGAGAATGAGATTTCTTGGAAATCTCAGTAGCAAGGTGTACTAACAAACAAATTAATGTGTATGAATATTACTATAACTATCTATGACTATAAGTATATTTTACTACATGTTGCTAAATTGAACTTGAATATTGCCAATGCACAAAATAAGCAAGGATTTGCATGCTCAATATCACATATCTCAATCAAATCATACAATCATGGCAAACAATCATATTAATAATCATAAACATTATTAATGTAAGACTTAGAAAAATTGCTACATGGTATACTTGGATTAGCTTGGGCTTACTTTGCTCTTAACTTGTGAGTCTAGTAGACTTTCCGAATATCTCCTATGCATTATATTTTGGTTGGACTGCTCTTTTCCTCCTCCTTATTCTTCCTCTCCTTTTTCTTTCTTCTCTTCTTTCTTCTTCTTCTTTTTTCCCTCCCTCTTTCTTTCCTTCCCTCTCTCTCTCTCTCTCTCTCTCTCTCTCTCTCTCTGTCTTTTCCTCTCTTTCGTTTTCCTCCGTGCTTTCTCTCCTCACTGTGGCTATCCTATTTATAGCCACTACTTGGCTTGGCATGCAAGCATCTTTGCTTGCTTGCCACGTATAAGATTTGTTTTAGCCTTCTGGGTTCCACTAATATATGAAAATACAACTTTTCACCAAAAACTTTCATTGCATGAATACCAACCCTTTTTGCTCTTTCGTATGGTATACTAATAATACCAATTGGACAATTCTAAACCTCACAAATTAATTATTTTCTTTTTCTCCTCTACTTTTCTTTTGGAAATTATTTTTGGAAATCCTCTAATGTCTTGACCAATCCATCAACATAGGAAATTCTCATAATTTAAGAGGTACTTTATTCATTTTTCTCCATATTGAACTCTTTCTGGAAATACTTTTTCGGAACTTCCCTGAATTTTCCCTTTTCTGAACTTTCTTGTACTTTTCATTTTCTCACAAGCAAATAACTTTGAAGTTAAGCCTAAAACCATTTTTATAAATTCACATAATTCTCAAGCTATTTTTCCCTGTTTTTGCCATAATTATCTGAGGCCTCTAGGTATTTTAAATAATTATATTTGGTTCAAATTCCTTTAATTAGCCAAATATTCATTAATTACTAAAAATCCAATTCGAGGTTATCTCTACTCTTTTAACCTCAATCTTGCCTCAAATATACTTCAGGGGATTATTCTGCACATTTATGTGACTTGGGCATTTTTCCTGATATGGGCAAAGTTACCAAAATACCCTTACTTGTTGCCAAAGTGACTTCCTCAAAATTACCATCTTGTCCTTACTTAATGGCCAAGTAACCTTTATCAAAATTACCACCCTATCCTTACTTGGAGACTAAGCTTTGGTTACTTGGTGTCCAAGTAACTCTTCTTCTGGCCTTTTAACATTTCAATTATAGGAAGCTGTCTCTGACTTCTTCTTGGGAACAATTTTATAATTTCCTACAATTTCTGAGCTATTTATCTTTGCTTTGAAATAAGATATATGAGGCCTCTGGATATTTTAAATAATTATATTTAATTAATTATTTATTAAATATCCGAATATTCAATAATCTTTAAAATTCCCATAAAGATTATTCTTGTAATTCTAACTTGAACCGGACCTCAATAAATGATTAGTGGATTTTTCTCTATCTTTTGGGACTCTGTAAAATTTTCTAATATTTTGGTCAAATTTTGACCAAAATGCTCTTTGACTTTTCATTAATTACCAAAATGCCTTTGAATTTCATAAATGGTAATTTGGTACCTTGAATTTCAATATTTCCACTTTAGTCCCACTTTTAAATGACTCTACAGTCATTGAATATCTAAAGTGACACTTTAGTCCATTATTTTTTCAAAATGACTATTTTGTCCTTATCATTTCTGTATTGGGCAAAGTGACACTTTTACTCTTTTAGATCCTTAATTATTCTTTAGTCATTTGTTTAGCCTTTATATCCAGTTATCAAAAACATGGATATTACAAGAAGCTTAGGAACTTTCGTAAAGATGGATACAATCAGAAAAAGAAAAGGATGGAAAAACTGTTAAAGAAGCTCATGAGCTCTGAAAAGTGAGAATTCTCATGTTCTTAGGCTGTATATGTGTTTTCACGTGAATTTGACAATCTTTCTGGTCATTCTATTTTCCCCATCAATCAGGTTGGTAATGAAGAAAGAATCCATGTATACTATGCACATGGTGGAGAAATTCCAAACTTTGTTCGCATATGCTATTGGTTACTTGATAAGTATGTGTAACTATAGTTGGCTCAACTCTTAAGGCCTAATCTCCAACCTGTGATGTATCTACCATACTCCTGAATCAGTAATGATGCTTATTTATTTCAGGAGTCTGGAGCATATCGTCCTTGTTCATTATCATGAAACACAGGAGGTTTTGTTTTTTTCCCTCTGCTTTTTTTCCTTCTAAAGTTTATTTTGCACTGCACAGGATATGATTCAGATGTAGCCTTTGTTGGTTTCTTGGCTAAAAGAAGGGCCATATATTATGCCAACATTGATCAAAGTAATTATTTAGCAATCCTTAGATCTGGAAGGGAGTTGTCAAGCATCTCTGGATAAACCGAAAATTGCATCTATAAACTAAATTTCTCATTGATCCTCACATTTTCAATTTGTTTTTTGAAAATTTTGTGTAGTGTTCACAAGTTAGGTTGCATTGGCGTGGGTATAATTGTTTTTGGTAATATGTTATGAAAATGGGGATCTGGCATGTTCTAGAAAATAGCATGCGCAGAAGACAAATTATTACCTTTTCATATTCTGTAAAACATTCAAAATATGGTAGCACATGAATGTGTGATTAATAGAGAAAGTCTGGTATAGAAGCAGCATTTTACCACAAATTGAAGCTGAGCAAATTTTATAGGAATTTTCACCCTCCAAACGCAATCCACACCATGAATGTCATTGTAATGTCCAATCAAGAGGGAATTAGATACCAACCATTTTTTCATTAAATAAATCTTCAATTGAGTGGGCTGTCTCTCCCACCTCATTCGTACGCCATCCTGTTAAAGATCCCCATCCCACTCTCTGATACTTCAATGAAGGTAGTTGGTGAGATTCAATTTTCTTCATGCTATTCATTTCATTTCCAAATAGAAAATGTAGTTGCATATAACATGCTCTTGACCAGCAGGCAACTGCATATTGTTGTACTGATATCTTGCTAATGCTGGGGTTTTGTCACTTGGTTTTATTTTCGTGCAAGATATCTAACGCACCTTCATGGTAAGCTCAAAATTCATACTTAGTTGCCATTTATGCTTTGACATTTAATCTAGTGGACACATACAATATGACATTCCAAAAATTGGGGTATGGTATATGGCAGTCACAAGGTTCTCCAGTCACACCTGTATATTCAAATGCTAGTTCTCCTTCTGATCTAACAACACCATGGGTATTATCAGAAGAATTAGATTCTGGGATCAACAAGGCGTGCGCTAGTGGTGAGAACTTTAAGATGATTTTCTGTGTACTGTTGGCAGCTATCTATGCAACTGGCTTATTACAGTTCTTTGAAATATATTTTGATTTTTGCCTAGTATAGATCCTAAGGTTTGATGGATGGATGTTGTAAAAGGAATTTACAAGTGCAATGCATAAATAAAGACAAGTTTCATTTACCAATTCATTGTTTAACTTCTTCCCACTCTTCCCATTGGAAGCTAAAGATAAGAGTTCACTTTTGTTGACGATGCAGGATGCTAAATTTAGTCATAGTAGGTCAACTGATATCTGGCCACAGTCATCATGGGTAATGTGACTTTTATTTACTTTATTAGTTATGTATCCTCCCCCCCCTTTTCCTGTGTTTTGGTGCAAACAGAGTTGAATGACAATTTAACCGTCAAAAGTCACGAACTGAGGCTTCATGAGATTAATACACTCGAATGGGATGAACTAGTGGTTACAAATTATCTTACCACCTCTACTACTTCCACTCCTACTGGAGGTAATTTATTGTGTTTTCCAGTAGAATCGATATCTAGTCTGGAAATCATCCTATCATCTTAAAATTTTAACTTTAACACTTTGCAGGAAAGGTTCCATGTTTTCATCAAGAAAAACTAATTTTACTGAATGGAAATTCGAGAAGGGTAAGGAGATCTTATCTTTCCTACGATGATTTTCTCAATAACCTCATGATAGTGTACTTCATTACGGTTTTCTCCAATTTGACTGAATGGAAATTCGAGCAGCAAAAATCTTCGGATCCTTATTGATGTCAGATGATTACTTTACTTCATTATTTTCTCTTATGTAAAAAATGAAAATTGGTTATATAGTAACTCTTTCATTGCTGGTTCTTATTTCTCTTGATATAGCTGTGGTTTGTCTATATATTTCACGGAACTATCTTTAATTTTAACTGTCAAACAATTTCAGTAGCTAGTGTTGCCATTAGTATACTGCTGGTTTCTTGCTTTCTTTCTTTTCGATTGATGCTTTGTTTGTAACCTATAGATGTATCTTCTCACGAGGTAGCCAAATTCATTCTTTTGATGTTCTGAACAATGCAATTGATTGGAACAACGGCGCTCCAGACAATTTTCCTGGAAGTTTGAATCATCAAACAGCTAACAACCGATTAAATTCAAATGTACAGAGTGAAAATTCTACCACCATAGGTGGTGGCGATTTTGTAAACAGTATCATCAATGACACTATGTAAATCCAGGATAGCTTTGAAAATTAGATAAGCCATATGATGGCTGATTCACCATGTTTTATTGATGACTCTGGTCTTGAATCTTCAGTTTCATCTGTTCATGGTTCATACTCTTCAGGATTGGATAATCATCGACCTTCTCTGCCAGAGCAATTATTTAATATCACTGATGTGTCTCCAGTCTGGGCATGCTTCACTGAGAAAACAAAGGTTTGCTTTTGCTATTATCAAGTATCCAATAGTCGGTGTCTATTAAATATTGTACATGTATATTTTTTTTCTGTAGTGCCTATCATTTTTCTTCTTAGTCAATATTGAGCTTTTTGTTTAAACAATAAAATATGCTTGTCGATCCTTAAGGCTTAAAAAGATGGTGCTAAATCCCTATAAGGAACAGTCGAAATCTTTGGTGTTATACATGCACATCTTACCTAAATAAGTTGTTTCATTGCTTTATACCACAAACACTTGGTGTTGATAATTTAAATATTTACTTTTGTTTGTTTTGCCATATCTAATAGATTTTCTTACCTTCATTTACCTGTTCCAGGTCCTAATAACTGGACTTTATCATGATGACCATATGTCCATTTGCACCCTGCGAAGTCCAATCTGTTTTGCATCTATGGGGATGTTCCTGTTCCTGGAGAATTTGTTCAAGTTGGTGTCTACCGATGCTGGGTACCATGACATTCCCCTGGTTTTGTGAATCTCTATTTGAGTTTTGATGGCCACAAGCCCATAAGTCAAGTTGTTAATTTTGAGTATCGCACTACTGTTTTGCAAGACCCTGCAGCTTCCATCAAAGACAGGGATACCTGGGAGGAGTTTTGACTTCAGATGAGGCTTGCATATTTGCCATTTTCTACACAAGAGTCTTGACATTACCTCTAGCAAAGTATAGCCTAATGCACTGAAGGAGGCTAAGAAATTTGTCTCCAGGACATCATATATTTCCAAAAGTTGGCAGTACTTGATCAAGTCCACTGAAGACCATAAAACTCAATTTCCGCAAGTAAAATATGCCCTGTTTGAAATTTCATTGAAGACTAAACTAAAGGAATGGCTGTTGGAGAGAATTACAAAAATCATATTTAAAAAAATTTTCAAAAAAAAAAAATAACTGACCCGGCCAACCCGGTTTTTTACCGGGTTGAAGCCGGGTCGACTGGGTTGATCCGGACCAACCCGGTCCAAACCTCACCCGGACCGGACCACCGGCTGGTTCGCCGGTTTCCGGTCCGGTCCGGTTTTTCATACCATGCTTCTAATAGTGTCCTTGCTTTGCTTTGTGCATGAGCAATGATATCTATTAGGAGTACTAGTGGATCCATAATTCTTAAAGCATGTGAACTATTGGTTTATATATCATTTAGATATAGCCTTATTGAGCCACAACGGAGGCATGTTTAGCTTATAATAATTGAATAATGCAATTTTAATGGCGAGTGGGATCAATGAGATGGTTCTTTGAGATCATATCCTCATGTAGAAGCTTAAGTTAATGGTAATGATAGTTTTGGAGGGCTGATGATGTTTAGTCTTTAATTAGGGTGGTGATTGTTGAAATCTAGAAGCTTCCTTGTTTGAATCGTTGTGGCGTTTCATATTACCATTTGCTTTGTGTTGTTTTGGTATCTTTTTGTTGACACAGTCGGTTAGGATTTTGTGCTGTTTGAGTTTGAATCATTGTGTTCGTCTTGTGTACTCTTGTACTTTGTTTAGCTTAATTTGATAAAAAAAATGAATATACTGATATTTGTTTTCTCTTTCATGCCCTTTCATGTGCTGGGAGGATTTTAGGTGGTGAAATTCTTCTGATACAAAATTCATGTATATTTATTAATTTATTATAATTATTCAGATTTTTTTTTTGTACATGTCAAATGGATTGATTATGATCCATGGTCAAAATATTAAATTAAAAGATTAATTTTTACATTTATGAAACATGTTTGCACTAAAAAAAAAACCTATATTGTCTACAGAATTCGTTGCTAATCCATTTTAGCAACGGAAGTGCAACATATTCAATTAATAGCCCTTTTTTGTAGTGCTGGTTCTTATATTGATGCTATCCATGAGTTGCTTAATGAAAGTATTTAGGTACGCAATTGACCATAAAAATATATTCTCAGATTAGTTCTTTAGTCGTTCAGTGATATTTCAAGATGTTTTGGGTTATATTTTAAATTAGGTCTCATCAATAGTCCGTTATTGAAATTCTCCCTTTTGCATAATTGTGAGACATGTTTGGTTGATGCCCAGAAAAATCATCAATGTTTTGTTGATGAGTTTCTAATTCTCAACAAAACCTTTAAATCAGCAAATCAGCAAAGTGAATTTTGTTAGAGATGTATACGTGCTTGTGCCTGCTGTCACTGTTACATATGAGACTATGCTATTGTAATGTTAGCTGCTCATGCTTTGTTTCTAAGTTTGATGATCCTATCATATACATATATATATGTTGCCAATATTTGATCATTCACAATTATGATGTGCGGTTAGGATGCATTAACATGAGTTGCTTAAAGTCGTCTCTGCAGATTCTCCTTCATTGAGCATCAGATCAGATCTGATGCATGTTGTTTTTTAATACTATGTAATTAGTAAATATATATATATATATACATACACATGCTCAAGTGAAGAAGAAAAATCCATAGTTCAAGATTCATAGACTCTACTATGAGCTTGAATGTTTGATATTATGTAATTTGTAAAACACATATACCCCACTCTTTATAAGGTGTTGTTGGCATTCCTTCGGGTTTATCGATTATTCGAAATTCCTTATACATCCATCCACTACAAAAAAAAAAAAAATGTATCATTTGAAGTGGTTACATTGTAGCGATTCCTAAAAATGCTATTAAATCATGAATTTGTAGCGGTTATCAGTTAAATAGACATAGATTTGCAACCCTCTGACTCTGTAACTCGAGAATAGATTAGTAGCGGTTACAAACTGCTGCAACGACAGTTTGCAGCGGTTATATATAACAAAACCGCTGCAAAAATCCAAAAGTCCCTGTATTTGTAGTTGTTCCAATAACCACTACAAAATGACAACGCTTTGCCATTCTGTTGTTGCTCTTTGCCGCGGTTTTTGAAGGTCAATCTATTATAAAGCTCAAAACGTCATGAATTGCTATTGATGTTGTAGCGGTTCCAACAACCGCTACTAAAATAATCTTTTTTCTAGATAGTGACAGGATTTTACAGCGGTTTATGTAGCAGTTTTGGAACAACCGCTACAAATGTTGTTGTTAGGCGTGCAATTTAGTAACGGTTTTGGTAAAACATTTAATTTGAATTAATTATTTATTATTAATAAACAACATTCAATAACTAAATTTAATTTCGTCATATAATTAAATAATAAATTCTAATTAAAATATTTGAAAATTCCACAAAAATGTTTTTTTAAAATTATGAAGAATTTGAGTGGCAGTTTGTGAATCGCTACAAATGTATTTTATTGCGATAATTTTTTTTGATTAAAAATGCTGATTTTGAATTTTGAGTGAAAAAAATTGCTGCAAAATTTTGGTGAAAAAATTTAAATTTTTCTTTACCGACAAAAATTTAGGCAGCAAATTTAATCCAACCATCCAATAATTTTTTTTAATATGTTAATTTAATAGTGGTTGTAAACTGCAACAAATGTCACTACAAGAAATTTGAAATACTCTTTCTATTACAGTTTATGCACCGTTACAAATATGTCCTCTTCAGCTCATTTTTAGCAGTGGTTTTCTTAGACATGCTGCAACATTAGTTGTCTACAAAAGAGATATTTAACGTCTCCATCCTACGTCCATCATTTAAAATATAGATGTGAGAGGGGGTTGAGGGGAGTATGCGTACTCTATCAAGTCCAGCTAAAGTGGTTGGACTTGAAAGGCAAGGATATAACGTCCAGCTCAAGTGGCTGGACTTGAGAGGCAAGGATCTCCCGTCACTTTGGTTGCAAATCCACCTAGACCAATAGAAGTAGAGTTGGATGATAATGATGAGTATTCTGCTAAAAATGATCGTAATGAAGGAATATGGGATAATGCATGAAGTAAGACACTAAATGAATAAAAATGTATAATTGTTGTGTTTAATTTTATGTTAATTTTATTATTAGTTAATTTTATTCATCTCAACGTATTGCAATATGCTTACGTGTCACATCTTGGTTTTTCTTTTAGGCACATGGAGGGTTCTAACAATGATGGGAATAATTCAGGTGAAGCATCTAATAAGAAAAGAGTTAGAGGTAGTACGAGGATGTCAAAATTTGTTGCCCGCCGCGAAGGCACTCAGACGAAGAAGGTGCAGGTGGAGTTTGATGATTATTTCAATCCACTTGGTAAACAGAGAGATAAATTCATTGGCTATATTGGCTTAATAGGTCGGAGCAAAGTTAGTATTTTGCAGCTTAATTGGAAGTCAGTACCCCCAGAAGTCAAGGATACACTTTGGGAAGATGTTTTGGTATACAACTTTCTCCATTTGATTTTCTTGTCTTAAATGTCATTGTCATTTCTTACTTATTCAAATTCATATTATACAGCAAAACTTTGACATCCCCAACACTCCTCAGATGAAAAAGTTTTGGCTACAGCAAATACGTATGAGGTGGAAAGACTTCAAGGCAACTCTCACTCGAGAGTACGTTAGAGGAGCTAGGAAAAATGAGGATCCATGCGAAAAATACTCCTTTCTTGATCCAGACAAGTGGAGAAGGTTTGTTGCTTCACGTCATGACCCTAAATTCCAGGTATAAATAACGGACTCCTATTGAAAAATCTTTATTCTCACTACAGTCAATTGGTTGACTCATTTTTCTTATGTCTATTAATAGAAAATAAGCCTTGCACAAAAAGATAGAAAGTTTTTGGGCTGGACTTAAAAAATCCTTTTTGTGGTAGTGTGGGTTTGACCATGTGCTCATCGGATCTATAAAACTGTTGCTAAACCTCTTGTTACGATGAATTTTGCAACGGTTTTTGTAACCATGTTGTTAAAACCTCTATAAAAACATAAAAAAACCGCTCCAAAAATCCTGTTTTTTTTTTAGTGATCTAATGTATGTTTATAGCAAGAAATGTATGTCTTGAAACTTCACTAGCTACTACTATATATATTTTCTCATTTTTTTTATTAATAACTTTCATTTCCTTCCATATCCTGGACCTGGAGATGTATTGGCAGTTGTGACTTCTATTTAATAATGAATTGAGGCCTTTCGTAATTTTTAAATTATATAATTTTGCCTAGACAATAATACTTTTCTATCTTATTTACTTTCAGGCTTATTGTTAAAACTTTAGGCTTCAAATCCAATACAAATACTTATAGACCAATCATCAATAAAATCTGTACATTGGTATTTGGATTTAAATCAATGCATATCATTATAAATAATCATTTAATTAATTTCATTTTCTTATATGAATCATCTAGTTGTACTGTTAGTGCTGGTAATATGCTACGGGTTGGCCCGCCGCGGGTTCGGTGGGCTCAAATACCCTCATGTATATGAGTTGGGATTTTCCCAACCATGCCCGCCAACCAGCCATTTTTTTTTTAAAATTTTTTTTATCTTTTTTTTACTCATAATATTTTTTTAACTTACAGTTAAAATATCTTTTTTATTTATTTCAATAACTCAAATGAAATATTTTTTTTCATTAGTTTAATTAATAACATAAAATATCTAATTCAAATTTTATATAATACAATTTAAAGATATATAATACACTTATAAGATTGAATTTAAACTAAATATAAACCAATCAAATGATCAATAAATATTCAATATTAATTAGGTTTATATTATAATCAGACGTTATCCACATATTTTTTATAAAGCAATTTTAATTTTTTTAAAATTAAAAAAAAAAGTTGGCAGGTTAACCCACAGGTTGGTTGGTTAGTCCGCTGTGGGTACGGGCTAGGCTGATGCGAGTCAAAAAGACCCACATTTAAATGGGTTATCTTTTACCCAACTCAACTTATCACGGTTTGATGGGTTTAATCTACGGGTTGGGTTCATATCACCGGCTCCAATTATTATACATCTAAGCGGGGAAAAATATTTACTTTCAATAACAATGCATGAGAGGATGATTCATGACACTTGTACTTTCTAGTCTTGTTCGTACTAATTGATTAGATGGTCAAAGTTTCTCTCACACCTTTGGTGACTTGGAGCTTTGATCATGATTTCGAATCTTTGACAAATAATTTCCGTGATCGCAACCATGCCCATGCATGGCCCATGAAAGTAGTTGAGCGTGTTACGGAATTCAATTAATGAACTAATTAAATAATAGAAATGAAGCCAAATTTCATTTATTAATTGAGATTTCCTTTTCATAAAGCCGACATTTATGTCATCTCTGTCTTTTGTTCCAATAATTAACATTTAGTGTTCGGCTAGTTATTATTGCGTTTCAAATCTCTAACCGTAAACTTAGATATATGGGTTTGACAACGAATTAACTTTGGCTGCTAAGTTTGAAAGACAGAGTTATCCCTTATTTAAATATTTTATGTCAGAATCATTCTAACCAAAATCACAAATCCAAGATTTTTATATAACTTTAACTTTAAATTGTTCAACTATTCAAAGAGAAATCAAAAGCCTTCTCGCCGATGGGAAAAAAAGAAAAAAGGAACCCCTGCTTATCAGAAACAGGCTGGCGAATGTAATATTAAAAGGAAACTTTGCCTTGAACATACATTACAGGCACATTCAGAAACATGGCTCAACATGAAATTTTTATATGTTTTGTACTTCCTCTTGCCTGCTTAGTTATTTCTTCACTATGGTCCATCACTTCAGGACTTACAGAAACTGAAGCTCTTCTCAGGTGGAAACAAAGTCTCGCAGCAAACCAACCAATTTTGGATTCATGGGTCTCTCCACCACAAGCTAACTCCAGTAGTGAAGCTCAAACGCCATGTTCATGGCGTGGAATTAATTGTGATTCTTCAGGGAGAGTGATTGAACTAAACTTGAACAATACTGGTCTTGAAGGTACCATTGAAAACTTCAACTTCTCAGCTTTACCAAATCTTCTCATTCTCAATCTTCAATCTAACAAACTCAGTGGCAGTATACCAGAAACCATTGGATTTCTCTCAAAGCTCCAATTTCTATCTCTCGATAGCAACTACTTTTCTGGATCTATACCAGAATCTCTAGGTAACTGTACACATGTAACTGTTCTCTCAATAGCTTTAAACAATCTCTCAGGCGTAATTCCTCCTAGTATTGGTAGATTGAACAATCTAAATGTTGTTCGCTTTCATCGCAACCATTTACATGGTGATTTGCCTCAAGAGCTTGGAAATGTTTCATCTTTGATTGTTGTTCATCTATCTTATAACAACTTCAGTGGCCATTTACCACCTCAAGTGTGCAAAGGTGGTAAGCTGGTAAATTTCACTGCAGCCTATAATAGTCTCTCTGGTCCAATCCCAATGAGTTTGAGAAATTGTTCATCATTATACAGAGTTCAGCTTCAACATAACCAATTGACAGGTTATGTGGATAAGGATTTCGGAGTTTATCCTAATCTCACTTACATTGACATCAGCTTCAATAGAGTTCAAGGTGAGCTCTCTGCAAATTGGGGTTCCTGCAAAAGCTTAGAAGCTCTTATCATGGCTGGAAATTCAATCAAGGGAAATATTCCAGGTGAGATCTTTCAGTTGAAACAACTGCAAAAGCTTGACTTATCATCGAACAATATATCCGGTGAGATTCCGACACAAATCAGTAATGCCTCCATGTTATACCTTCTGAATTTAAACAAGAACAATATTTCAGGTGTGATGCCTACAAGCTTTGGAAGTCTTTCTAATTTAGAGTCATTGGACCTCTCAATGAATAGGCTTAGTGGACCTATCCCTTATCAATTAGGGAATTGCTACAAGATGCTCAATTTAAATTTGAGTCATAATGACATCAATGGCCAAATCCCAAATCAAATTGGGAATCTTTACTCCTTACAAGATTTTCTGGACTTGAGTTTTAATTCTCTTTCTGGAGAAATCCCGGTTGATCTTAGTAAGCTTAACAACTTGATAAGTCTGAATCTGTCTTATAATAATCTATCAGGTTCTATCCCTGACTCCCTTAGTGCAATGTTGAGCTTGTTAAGAATCAACCTCTCTTACAACAATTTGGAGGGTCCTGTACTAAACAGTGGCATATTTAATAGTTCTTACCCATTAGATTTGAGTAATAACAAAGATTTATGTGGGAGAGTCCAAGGTTTGAGACCTTGCAATGTTTCAATATCACATGGGGGAAGCAACAAAGAGAAAGTTGTAATATCTATTGTTGCTTCTTTAACAGGTGTACTACTTGCTTCATTGGTGTTAATTGGGATTTCTGTTATTTGTTCAAAAAGAAAGTCAAGAGTTTTAGAAGGAAATACAAGAACTAAGGAAGAAAGTACTCCATTTTCAATTTTACATTTTGATGGGAAAAATCTGTATGACGACATAATAGAAGAAACTGAGAACTTTGATGACAAGTATTGTATAGGGGAAGGAGCCTCTGGAAAAGTTTATAAAATGGTAATGCTAGGAGGTGAGAAATTTGCTATAAAGAAGTTTAGATGTGAAGAAGATGAGTTAGACATTGAAATTTTGAAAGCCTTCAAGAGTGAG
>QFDD01000883.1:0-21727 GCA_006871305.1 Vachellia collinsii
ATTTTCTAATTTTTGTTTTGATATTGAATTAATTATGAATGTATTCAAAACATACCATGTATAACAAATATTTATAATTTTTTTAGTTATGAATATATGGTTAAAAATATTTATATTTCGCCAAAAGAAAAAAAGAATGTGGTTAAAAATATTAAGAATTGTTTTTATTAAGTGAGAGAGCAAACATATGACCCCCATAGTATGCTGCTTGCATTTTTTAAATAAATTGCATTACATATCTTGACTTGTCATATAAAATTAATAATGAACATATTCAAAACATATTATATATCTTGGCATGGCATCATGTGTCACAATACCACAACACATGCCAACACATCAACATGGCTAGTGTAGTAAACATATCAATAATTAAAGAGAATAACATATAGTACAAAAGTTAAGCAGGAACACACTGCAGGTCTAGTATGAATGTTTGTTATCCTACTCTGCTCATCCACCATCAATAACTCATCAGCAACAAACAACGTTGGTTGAGGGGGAATATGTGATGGTGATTAGTCCACTGCAATTCCAGAATCTTTCAACCTAAATAGAAACCATAGCATCACATTGATAAGAACAATTTATCAAATGAAATTAATCCTCAAATGGAATCATTAGGTATACCTCACGAGAAAATGTTATATATTATTTTACCGTTGTTTTGTAGTTTAACAATAAAACTCAAATGCAAGCATACAACACCCAGTTGGAATGGCAATCTTACCAACTAAGAAACAAATATCAAAGTTCGTGCACAAATTTAAGAGAAAGAAATGAATGAAAATCCAAATTGATGAATGTGACCATCATCAAGAAAAGGATAAACCAAGGTAGAGAACATAAAGTTTGCCCTATAAGGGTGACTTATTGTCCTGTAAGAGCCAATGACAGGTGACACGTGAATGTAGAAAATAACATAAGTCATTCCCTCTTTGAAATGATTATTGTGATGCTGAACAAATACACCCTTAACAATTGCATGTTATCACCCTAAAAAACCAAAACAATAATTAGCATTCCAAAAAGAAGAAGAAATTGCAAGAAGTAAGTAATCATTCATTACAGTATCATCCAATAATAGCATATCAATTGATGAAATCTCTTCTTGTAAATATTGACCAAGCATGTTCCACATTCGAACAAAGTGAACCTTTATCCTCCAATTTCTTCTGCTAGGGTTGATAGCATGAACAGGGTCAAATGTGATTCCCAGACTTAATCATACACTCCCACAGAAAGAAAAAAATGAAGGCGCATAGCATTTTCACCTTGTGTCTTGCAAACCATCTATTTATACACATCGTGAATAGTTTGCTCCCTACTAATGATGCCATTAAGGGACACCCACTACATCCATTATGCATGTAACTCCCCCACTACATGTGATGCAAACTGTAATTCCCTACAAATGGCATCATTCAGGGACACCCACTACCTCCATTGCACATGTACTCCCCACTATCTGTAATGCAAATTGTAACTCCCATTACATGTCTTGAAGAAGGAAACTCCCCACTACGCTCTCCATGTCAAATTAACCCCTCACTACTTCCACTACTTACAAAGAAATACCACTTCATCTATCGAGACTAATTTTATTTTTACAATTTATTATAATTCATGTTGGAAATAATAAGAGAAATTAAATTACGTAGCTGGAAATATGCAAGAATGAAATAGTACAAATACTAAAATAAATGCAATAGCAACCATTGTTCATTGAAAAAATAAAATAACATTGTATGATATAAGTGGAAATTGATTTCAAATGAATATTTCGAAGTTTGTTATTTAATATAAAATGAATAGGTCAAAAGTGATTACAATTACATTTTTTGGTGAAATTGTTTATGTTGCATAAATAAAATAGTTATACTGATGAAATAAACAATTTTAAGGACTTTATATTTTCTTACTTTTCAGGCAACAAATTGAGGGTTCTAATTAACATTTTTATTTAAATACCAAAACAGCATGTAGCTCCCCACTACTTATCATGAAGAATGTAACTCCCTACAACTTCCTTCATGATGGTATGTAATTGCCAACTACTTTCACTATGTACAAATACATTCTCCTTTTCCATACTCAACTAATAGTTATAGTAATAATTTATTATAAACTTTGTTGAAAATATTTAAAAATGGTATATAACCATGGAAAAAAAATTGAACTCAAGCACAATTGTATCCTATTTTTATAGGATTACAATTATTTATTTTAAACACATCCTACAAGATGTTGATAAAAAAATTCACACAAAACAAAAAGCTACTACTCCTAATGAGTATATGCAATTTAAATAAACGCAGTAATTGAGAAAGTGGTGAACGCATTTATAGGAAAGATAACATAGTGGGGAAATATTTCAATTCTTAAAATATAAGTTTAAATTTAAAATTTGAAGCAATGTGAGAGAATTAGCAATGGGCAACATTTGAGGGAAAACATTTGAAGCGCCATGTGGCAAGTAGTGGACCAGCTTGATCTATGCTTTAAGATATTTATCAATTAGAGAAACCTCAAACGCTCACATAAACTTCTTAAAGGATAATTTGGGATTTTGATTTTATACAAAATGACCAAAATGCCCCTTAAGAAAATAAAGAGCAAAATCAATGTTTTCAGAGAAAGGGATGACAAAGGTTTCTACGTACTCCATTGGAGCTTGAAAGCTGAAAGATGAGGTAAGTTGAAATTATTTTTCACATAAAAACTCTTCTCCTACCCCTCTAACCATCAACGTGCTATTATCATAGTTGATTTTGATTGAATTCAGTTGTGGGTAAGTGGGTTTGAAGGTGAAGTCGGGGTAAGCATAGAAACTTATGTAAAATGAACGGCCTTCATATTGGTTTATTGACTTTTATTTTTTTGGTGTATGCATTGTGAGGCGTGAGTTGCATTTGGACAGGGTGGTATTTGATAGGGCACTAAATTAAGTAATAAGTGATTGATAATAGGGATTGAAGCACCCAAATATGTACAACAACAAAATTTCCTACTGCCTAGGATGGGCATTTAATCTTTATATGATTATTAAGTAACCAAAAGATGGATCCATTCATTATATTGCAAGCCTAATACATGTTACTATTGATAAAGCCTCTTTCAAGTAAATTTTGATAAGTAAGGATTCCTTGGGTATGACAGATTAGGTTGTGGGAAAATGGAAGGAAGAAGGTGAGTGGGGGTGATGACGAAAGTGGATGCATGTATGAGGTTGAACAGAAAATATGTGTGATATGCGTAGTCAATAGCATACATGTAGTTGTCAAAACATAAACTGAAGTTGTCAATGGAGGAAGTACGTATATTATGCTCATTCTATAAAGTGAGGAAAAAATTATTGGTGGATAACTAACATGTTGATGAATTTTATGTAGTTAACATGGAAGATGACATTTGATATGAGTCCAACTCCTTCGAATGCACTTATATGTTTTTTATGTAGGCAGGAAGGCCAAGAATCCCAGTTTTAAAATAAGAAGATGTACCAATGTAGCTTAAACCATCAAGTTGGACACACAAAACAAACATGTAAAAATCCAAACCTAAGTTAAACTTGAGTAGCTATGTGTGGTAAAAATGCAAGACTTCAGGGGGGTTGTACATCTCATAATGTTTTGGGTGAATTTCTGTGTTACATAGGCATGTATAGGTCTGTCACTACTGCTTTGTTTTGTTGGCAATGACAAAAAAATATTAGGTCAAGGTGAAATCTTAATGTTCGCTTGTCATTTTGCAAATTTGTAATTTTTTGCTGTCACGTGGACGTTGAAGTATTGCCAGTGCCATCCGTAAAATTGTCAATATCCTTGATAATGTTGTCAATACTATTTATTAGTGTTGTCTGTATATAGTTTATACGTATGTAAGTAATATGAAATTTGTGTTGACAATTATAAGAAAATAATACTTAAAGGTGAAATGGTAATTTTCATTTGTCATTTTGTAAATCTGTAACTTCTAGCTGTCATATGGATACTGAGCAGGTTAACAAAAGTTGTCATTAATTATGTCTGCGTTGTCAATACCTTATTCGTAGTTGTCTATATGTAACTCAGTGGAAGAACATCTATAGAGTTGTCAATGGCTAATGAATAGTTGTCAATACAATATATAAAGTTGTCAATGGCTAACAACAGTTGTCAATACGTACCTCAGTGGAAGGACATGGGAATCGTGAAGTACATGTTATGAGAATAATAACGTTAGTTGTTATTACTTATATTAGAGTTGACAATACCTTATTATGAGTTGTCATTATGGATATTAGAGTTGTCAATGTCCTATTCTTAGTTGTTAATGAATGAAACAATAACATCATGGGTATGAGTTCAGGTGTTGTCAATAGCTTGCGTAAACTTGTCAATACCATATATAGAGTTGTCAATTGCTAATGAACAGTTGTCAATACATAACTTAGTAGAAGGACATGGGCATCGTGAAGTCCATCTTCTAAGTATGATAACGTTAGTTGCCATTACTTATGTTAGAGTTGTCAATAACCTATTAGAAGTTGTTATTACTTTTGTTAGAGTTGTCAATACTTTTTTCGTAGCTGTCAATACCAAATCAATTTCTTCTCTTCTTTTGTCCAATCCTTACTTGGTTTGAAATTAAAATCAATTTTGAAAACATTTCACATATCATAATCAAATGCTTTTGTAAAACTTAACATTCTAGCTTTCATTTGAATTTATAGACATTCACCTACCACATCATTCGAATGCAATGCTTCTAATTCATTTGTAAAAAAAAACAAATTCATTCGGATGCCTCAGTTTATATTTGAATGACATATATTAATTAGTGTTCATAGTTGAAAACAATATACTTTATTCGAATGAGTTAAGTGGATCATTCAAATGAACATCTCAAAAAATCACTAGGCATCTCCTTTTCTCATTCGAATAAGCTAAAGATATGAAATTCATTCGAATGGAAGAACTGGGCATTCGGATGAGATTTAGAATTTTATTCTTTGAAAGAAGCATCATCATTCGAATGCCGTTAGTTCTCATTTGAATGTCACATATTAATTTCAATACTCATCCTCAGGTCTCATTTGAATGTGTAAAGAATGTTATTTACTTTCAGATACCCATAAGCTTCATTTGAATGAGATACATAAATTTGCTTTGTAAAACAGTTCTCCATTCGAATGCATATTATGTTCATTTGAATGCGTATTTAAAAAATAGAGTACCTATCTGGAAGGCTCATTCGAATATGTTAGAAATGTGAAATGCATTCAAATGAGTAACATGATATATTCGAATGAGTTTCTGAAACTATTTGAAAAACAATGTTCTTCATTCGAATGTGTTGAGAATGAGGTTCCCATTCGAATGATTTCTTAAAGATTTTAATGCTCATCTTCTAGCTTCATTCGAATATGTTGAGAATGAGGTTTTCATTCAAATGAGCAAACCTTCCTTTCGAATGAACATCTGATTAAGTGTATAGGTCCACTTCAAATAGCTGTAACTTCTTCATTTCAACTCCAAATTTGACAAATGACCCATCCCTGGAAATCCCTTTGTCTCTACTTTTATATGAAATAACAACCATTATCAAAACTGTTGTCTTTTGAAAGTTATGATAGCCACAATAAGCAAAAGTCAAACATAAGGTGTGAAATCTGACCACCATATTTAAAATTCATATCTCCTTCATATGAACTTCTTTGAGTTCATTCTTAGTTCCTGTGAACGCATTATAAGTCTAGTTTCATATGAAAGAAGTTTTGCATCAATCGAACCTATTGTTTGGGAGATATGGTCCAAATACTAAACATATGCCAAGCTGGATGTAAAGTACAGCTGAACAGAATATGATCCTTATTCAAATGAATATTCATTCATTCAAATATAACTTTCCCCATTCAAATGAATTGAGGTACAACTTCATTCCAAAGTATTTTTAACTTACTGTTAAGCCATTCCAACTTCCAATTGACCATAGATTCTTCCAATATCAAATCTAAGAACTTGAAACTTGATATTGTCATTGAGTTCCTCTCTGTTCAATCTCTTTGGCAATATTCTTTCTTCAATTTCTCTCTAGCTCAACATCTTTCTATTCATGATAACTTCATTCTTGAATCTCATTTGTTCATCATCTTCCTCTTGATCATTCTTTATTACCATTCACCATAATCCTTCCTTTGATTGACTAATTTGCAAGACTTTTTATATTTGAATATAAAGGTTAGTCAATACATAATGTAAACTTTTTGCTCTAAAAAACTAAATAATTGTTTTCTATATTTGACATCATCAGAACTAATTATAAGTCCAACAATATCGTTAATAAATTGTAGCAGTAAGACAAAGGGTGCCCTCTTCTAGGTATAGTTTCACTTGAAATGGATCCCATTAGTAGCCCTATAATAACTTAGAATTATTGTCTTAATTATGAAGTATAAGAATAGAAGCACACATTTTACTAATTAAAGTAATGAGAAGCATAAAATGAATTTGTTAAAAGCATTTCATTGGAATCAAAACTTCAAATAGAAATATGATGCCTACTCTTTACCTCATTAAAGTAATGTAGCATTCTTGTTTTAGCATTTCATTGAGAAGCATAAAATGTAGCATTCTTTCCCTCTTCTAGGTACAGTTTCACTTCAAACCATAGATTCAAATTATCAAATAAATCAAAGATACCAAGTTTTAAGATCATAAAAAAATAGAAATCAGATGCATACTCTTTGCCTCCTCCAGGTCCCAGAGTTTGATAGTTATGGCGAGTTGCAGATATATGCTTATGGATGATTACGATAAGCTTGAAGAGGAGGGATGGAGGGTTGGTAGAAGGAGAAAGAAGAAAATAAGGGGAAGAAGTCAAGGAGGTGGAGAGACAATGGAAAGAATTGAAGGTGCAGATGAGTTTCATGAGCGCAAGAATGAATAAAATCATTTTTCTGAATCACATGGTACAGGGACTAATGAAACAATTGGGGAACAGGGAAAATATGAAATAGGGCAACTTGGGGGTGGCTGAAGTGTGCCATGGACAGGTGGTTCAAGGATATGGTGAAGCCAAAGCGCAATAAAATGAAAACACCAATGAACTAATTCAGGTAAGGTATGATTTAACATTGTAGTATTGGGATTTCATTTTTGTGTAAGTAAAGCTAATATTCTAACTAACAGAAAAAAAAACTACCATTGTAGTACGGGGATTTAACAGTTATTCTACACACCATGTTTCACAACAATAGCGATTCCAACAAACTTCAATGGCAATAGTGGGCATGATTGCATGCGACTTCTTTCTACAAATCCCTCCAACGCTTGAACACGATGAATGTCAACAACAATGATAAGAGCCAGTGTTTGCGCGTGGATGATTTCTAGAGTGATAGAGAGTGGGAAAGAGGTTACAGGGGAATGCCATAATGATAGAGAGTGGGAAAGAGATGAGAACGATTTCCTTCTTCAAATGTTTAAGGGGTATTTTGTCATTTCTCATAAAAATAAAAATCCCAAATTGCTACTTGGCAGTAATTTCCTTTAGAAAATTTACGGCAGCATTTGGGGTTTGACTAATTCAAATGTCATTTATTGTCATTTTCCCATGGTCTATTGTGTTAAAATGATGGAAAATTAATAAAAAGATTTTAATCACTAAAAATGGATATCCATATCTCCCAATCACATAAATCAGTATAGTATCTTCCATAATTGTAAAATTGATTTACATTGATGTTGTAAAGTTATCCCTATAGAAGATATCCCTTATTTACTTTATAGTAGTAAGAGTTTTTTTTCTTGCTCTCTAATTCTCTTTCTTCCTCTTATCTTTTTTTCTCTTAATTTCATAACATGGTATTAGAATGAATCTCTATCCAAGGGTCAAGTTCATAATCCACTCTACCTTCTTTACTTGATTTGATGCTATTATATTTCTGTTTTTCTATACATCATATTGAAATTGATTGCACTGTTCTTAATTTATAAAAAGTATATATGGTTTATTATACATTTTTTATGTTTATAAAATACTTGAAGTTCAACACGTTACAGAGAGAGGAAAAGATAAATGCATTTTTTAGATATAAAACTTGTATCTATGCATGCCCCTTGTTGGAGGATATTTTTTTTAAAAAATTGTACCATCTTATCGTGATCATGTCATAGATCAATCATCACCCAAAGCCATTCAATTCAAACTAAAATCACTGATTTTTCTTCATATTATAATTGATAATTATAATATTATATGTTCGAGTTTATCAATATATATTAATTTGTCAATGTTAAATTACATAATAATGTCTAAAGATCAATTAATCTTTGGTATTAGAGCCTGATTCCTTCGCTCACTCTTTACATTCTTTCTTTTTCAATCAGGGTGATCTAAGCCTTAAAGAAAAAATTTAAATTCTTTCATTACCTTATATATTAGATTCCATGTGTAAAGTCCTACTTACGTTAGGAAAAGGAACGAAGCACACCTTATAAGGGTGTAGATACATTCCCCTCATAAACATGTTTTTTGGGTTATTTTAGAAATCTAAGCAAAATATGATTACCTTCATCATTGAATGGTTGTGGTGATAGCAAGATGGAAACCAACATAGTTAGAGAAAATGGGGAAAACTTGTCCTAAATCCAAAACACAATCAAAAGAATAGAGAGATGATGAGATAGCAAACAAAAGAAGAAGTACATAAGAGAAAATAAACTAGGGAAAACTTGACTAAAGGCATGACAAGACGAAATTATGGATGGAATCTCTATCTCATCTTCGAAATCTTCCTCTAGCTTCCGCTCAAGGCTTTTCCAAAACACTAAGCTCACTACCAAGTTGACCTACACCCTTGAAGAGATCGAAGGACCCTTCAAAGTCTCACCTAACGGCAACGTTATCCAAATTTGAGGACAAAGATGGAATCTACTAGCCACTGGTGAAGAAAAGCCCGTACTTGCTATTCCTCTTGCATTCCCATCATTATCAACACTTCGTTTTGAAGTGCTTGTTGACCCTTTAGCTTCAATAGTAAAATCCTTCATCTGGGAAAAGAAGAGGACGAGAGAGCACTAAATTTGAAAGCCTAAGCTGGGGTGAGGGCATTGAGTCAGCAGGAGGCTGGACGTATTTTGAATTTCAAAATTTGAAATAGAGTGGAGCCTAACACAGTCTAAAGTATGATGCTAACCCCATTGGTTATTAGGTGCTGTAGAACTCACAAGTAAAGCACTCATCACCTCTTTTAAAATTCTACTCATTCGTTCTGCAACACCATTTGACTCAGGTAAATAAGGAGGGGTTTCTTCATGTATTATTCCCTCTTTTTAAGAAAAATCATTTAAATAATTAAATGTTTCCCTCCTTCATCTGGCCTAACTCTTTTAATTCTTTGATTAATTTGATTTTTTATTTCTACTTTACATAAACTTTTCAAAGGCTTCATTATTTCACAATACATATAATCTAGTATGTCTTGAATGGGTAAATTTGTACCTTAACCTGTTTTTATTGAACCCTTTAAGCTATTAGAATGGGAGACATCGTAGAGTTAGGTGAATTTGGTGATTATAAAAATTTTGTTGAAATAAAAACTTTTACGCATTAAATCAAAAGATTAGAGTTAGAAAGATATCACTGTAGAATTGAGAGTAAGAGAAGATGAATAAATAAATTTATAATTGTTCAATCTCAACCACTTGACCTACATGCAGTCTCTAGAGTACCTCTGAGTGTTTTTATATAACTTCTAAGATTTACGGGCTCTTAGTGCCTTAATGCAATGGCAAGAGATCACACTCTTCCTCGATCATTGTAATGTTATAACCCTTCAAGATTCCTTAATCCTGAATTTCACTTAGAATAGGGAATAAGTGTGGTATGAAAAATTCATTTAAGAATAAATGCTACACACTAAAGAATAAATGAAACTAAAAGAACAACATAAGTTAGGTGAGAGATTAATTCACTTCGATAAATTTCACTTTGCTCTAGTTGTTTGTCCATCTATAATGCTTTTCTATTTATAATTGAGAAGCAATCAATATCTATTAGAGAGAGCACTCCTCCCGTTAGATTCAGTCTCGACATTCAAACTTTGCATTAAATGCTCCTGACATAAAGTAGTTTTCCATTGAATAAATTAATTTGTTGAGTGTTAAACATAGCTCTATAGTCTAAGAGCTAGCTTGAAGGAAAAAAGGTTAGATAAACATTTATGATGTTCGACAAGCTTTAGAGAAGTCAAGAATGATTTGGGAAAAATTTTGAAAAAAATCAAAGCACTGATGTCAAAAAGTAAATTATCAGAGAGAAAGTTGGCTTGATCAAGTTTGCCATGATTCAAGCAAATATTTGATTTTCTAGATGTAAACTCTTGAGTGTTTGAAACTTTATTCTAGTGAATGTTGAAAAGACTCGAGCAAATTGAAGTTTGCTTTGAGGTTATATCATTCAACCAAAAACAAGTAACATTTTGGTTTTGAACGATGTCGTCTATTCTTTTTTATACCAAACCCTCAATCTTTTTGTTGTTGGAGCAAAATGATTGGACTATATTCAACCAAAATAAAAATGATTGGGCAAATATGACATGAGTTTACAATTAAATGATAATAAACAGTAAAACACATTCTGTTTATTATTAGAGAACTTGACATAATTTATATGAAAAATTTAATATATGTATGGCCCATAGCTGAAAGCATAGAAAACAGAATGGCATCAAATCACTTGGTTTGTTAAAAATGTTAAAGAAAAAAATTAATATTCGCCCACACATGGGATTTTTTTTTTTTTTGAACTGACACAAATGTGATTAAGATTCTATTCAATTAAAAAGATTTCATAGAATTTCAAGATAACATTAGCAAAAAAAAAAAAGCTTAAAAAGAATTTCAAGAGAACCTCTGGCTCCCAATTATGCCATCATAATTCAAAATTCACCTGATAAATCATAACATTTTTTCCCTTGTCCAAAAAGGGAAAAAAATACAATATTCATTTTTAATTTTTTTTAATAGGAATGTCTGATATTCTTTTTCCAAACCCACTGACCCCCCAGCCCCAGGGGGTAGGTCGGCGGGGGATAGAAACTTTGTTAGGGTTAAACTTAACGTTCATATGGGATCGTAATGATTGGGCCGTAATTTTCTTAAGCTCATCATTGCACTTTGAAAATAATACCTGCGCTACACTTAGCATTAGATTGTTCCAAAGGGACAAGACACGTGGCGGGTACAAGACAACAGGTCTAAGAGAGTTGTAGTTTATAATAATTGAACCAAACGTCAACGGTCCTCAAACGGTCATGTCTCCTCTTCAAATTAGAGCTATACAGTCATAAGATCCCTTAAAAGAACTAATATACCAAATCATATTTCAATAGAAAATTAAATTATCTTATTTACAACTTAAATTTTACATAGATTATTTGTTTCTGCAAACAAATTTTACATAGAGTATTTCACCATATAAATCATTTAAAAATCATGATGTCACATCATTTACGTGAAACATATCTGCTAAACTTTGTATAGAGTTTGTGGTGAATAATCAGTTTTATAAATTTTATATGACTATTTAATATTTTTTGGTTATTAAGTGAAATTTAATGTTATAATGTTCAATTAAATTAGAGATATTGAGTAAAATCAAATTCCTTCCCTTCAGTTAATCTCTCCACCAAACTTTACGCTGCCTCTAATCCTTAACAAAACAATAAGTGAATTAATTTGAAGATATTAAAGAAAATAAAGAAATAAGGTTATTGTAGAATATTTTATAATAGCTTTCTAAAAGATTTATGGATGTTTTATTTTACATATCCAACAAATTAATTTAAAAAATAATAAATATAAATAGTTTAAAGTAATTTATTTAGCTAATTAATATCCTTAAATTAATTAATTAGTTATTATATTGAAAACATGAAGTATAACTTTAATTTAAGGATATTGATTAATTATTATTTTTTAGAATATTTTTGCGCAACTATTCCAAAATTTTCAGTGGCTACTGCGAGTCTGCGACTACTAACTATTCACTTTTGCAATTTCCCAATTATTCTCTGTGGTCCCGCCAGTCCATCATTCTTGATTACAATTCTACCCCCACCTCATTTCCAGTTTCATGCTCCACGACGCCTCCACCTTCCACTTCTCGCACCAATACCGCCACTACCTGTCTCTATATAACTCCACGTTTCAACTCCACTTCACCGTATAAACTGCTCTTCCATCTCTCTGAAACAAAGCATGGCTTCTCCTTCATTCTTCTTCTTGTTCTTAACCCTCTTCTCTCTACTTTTACCTCCATCAAGTATGTACAATATAATCAGATATACGATGTCGTTTTAATCGATCGAGCTCAAAATTTTCTGAGAACTGTACTGAATTTGCTTCTGTTTTGGTGTGTTTTGCAGATGCCGGATCTTTTGGAATCAACTATGGAAGAGTAGCCGATGACCTACCACCGCCGTCCAAGGTGGTGGAGCTTCTCAAGTCTCAAGGTCTCACTCGTGTGAAGCTCTATGACACTGACGCCGACGTCCTCAACGCCTTTGCAAACTCCGGCATCTCAGTCGTTGTCGCTCTCCCCAACGAGCTCCTATGTGCCGCCGCAGCAGACCAATCATTCACCGACGCTTGGGTCCAAGCCAACATCTCCCATTACTACCCCGCCACCCAAATCGAAGCCATCGCCGTTGGGAACGAAGTCTTCGTCGATCCAAAGAACACCACACAGTTTCTCGTGCCCGCCATGAAGAACGTTTACGCTTCACTAGTTAGACAAAACATAAGCTCCGGCATTAAAGTTTCTTCCCCCATTGCTCTCTCCGCTCTGCAATCATCTTACCCGAGTTCAGCCGGATCCTTCAAGTCCGAATTAATCGAACCCGTGATCAAACCCATGTTGGATTTCCTTCGCGTAACGGCGTCGTATCTGATGGTGAACGCGTATCCATTCTTCGCTTATTCGGCGAATGCTGATAAGATCTCTCTGGACTATGCACTGTTCAACGAGAACCCGGGCGTGGTGGATTCGGGTAACGGGTTGACATATCACAGTCTGTTCGACGCTGAGGTCGACGCCGTTTTTGCAGCCATGTCAGCTCTACAATACGACGACTTAAAGATGATCGTTTCCGAGACAGGTTGGCCCACCAAAGGAGACGAGGACGAGGTTGGTGCCAGCGAGGACAATGCGGCGTCGTATAACGGCAACCTTGTGCGACGTGTCTTAACGGGAAGTGGGACCCCGTTGAGGCCAAATGATCCACTGGATGTTTTTCTCTTCGCTTTGTTCAATGAGAACGAGAAACCGGGTCCCACATCGGAGAGAAACTACGGGTTGTTTTATCCCAACGAACAGAAGGTGTACAACATTCCGTTGACACTCGGGGAGCTTAAGGACGTGGGCGAGCCGGCACCGCTGTTGAACGTCGAGAAGAGTCAAGTTCCGGTGACCGGAGGAGAGAAGGTGAAAACTACGTCGTTTCATGGCCAGACTTGGTGTGTGGCTAATGTACAAGCTGGAGAGGAGAAGCTGAAAGCCGCACTTGATTATGCTTGTCGGGAGGGAGGCGCTGATTGCCGTCCGATTCTTGAAGGGTACACGTGTTACAATCCCAATACGTTAGAGGCACATGCATCGTACGCCTTCAATAGTTATTATCAAAGGAAGTCACGTGGCGCTGGCACGTGCGACTTCGGTGGTGCTGCCTTTGTGGTCACACAGCCTCCCAGTTAGTGTCTCTTTCTCTCATCCCCAAAAAATATTTTTAACTTTATAATTCAACGATTTTCTTATAATTCCTTTTCAACTATTATTCTTTGAAATTATATTATAAATCTATAAGCATATAAATATATGACATTCTAATGTGTGATGCAGGATATGGAAAGTGTGTATTCCCCACAAGATACTGAAAGATGGCAATAGTGAAGAGGTTGGAAGTATGGATCGGTTGAGTTTTAGCTTTTATTACTTTTTTTTTAACTAAAGCTAATATTTTACTATTTAAGGATGACTATGTTCGCTTGGTCATCAATTTGTTTGTAATTATGCGTATTTTATAAATAGTTATTCCTCTGCTGTATGGAACCCGACAACTTTGCATTCAGACTTGAAATTTTATTTTGAAATATTTTAAAGTCGTCTAATTTTAAAAATAAAATTTCAATTTATATCTCAATCCTGTAACTTATTCTGAACTCTATCAATTATTTAATATAAATCATTTTTCATTTTCTTAAAAAAGAAAGAGAGTGAATATAATATACATCAATTAATATTTTGATTTTTAATTTGTTATTAAGAGCTTGTTGAACTCCAGACGGCTTGATACGCAGTGTTAGCCAAACTTTTAGCTTCAAGGGAGATATTGAAAAGATGGCACTAACTAGGGCTGAACACAGACTAGACCAGACCGGGTTGGGGCCCAACACATGATCTGCCCTGGGGAGAACCTTGGGCTGAACAACTCAGCCCGAGGTCTGGTCCAGTCCAGCTCAGCCCGAGGTTGGGCTGGATCGGACCAAAGTCCAACAGACCACTTGGACCAATCTAGGTGGTCCACTTCCAAGTGGTCTGCTAGCCTTACTCTTTTTTTTCCCCTCAGTCTTTTTTGACAAAATATGCATAATGAAGGCATGAACTATGAAGACTACCTAACCTCAACCTCAGCCCTCAGTTTTTTTTTTTTTGGGGACAAAGAGGCTATATTTCAACCTACATGTAGACACAATCACAAAAAATAAATCACAATAGAAAAAAGTAAATGCTACGCATAAATCCATAATGTCTTAATAATGTCCATTGTCCAACATGCATAAATAATGATACAATCCATTATAACAATTACATTAAGGCTAGCATCAAATACATATCACATTACACACAAGTGAACAACAAAATGATACATTTGAAATACATTACTAATCAACTTCATTCATTTGTCTCCAACCTCAATCACACTTGAGCCATCTGTCAAAAAACAAATTATATGTAAAGAAGGAATTAATAAAAATGAAATATTAATATCTTGAAAAGTGAAGAAACCATCTATCATATTACCTAGAAAATTAACAACATTATCAGTTTCTTGAAAATTGTCAAAGTCAGTGAGCATAGAAGCTAAATCTGATAGAGATTGCCCAGCAACCAACCAATTTTGGGAGCAAATGAGCGCTTCAGTCATTCGAGGAGACAAGGAACTCCTATAATCATCAACAATACGCCCTCCAGTGCTAAAAGACGATTCAGAGGCCATAGTAGACACTGGTACAACCATTATATCACATGCAATCATGGAAATCACTCTATACTTGGTACCATTAACCCTCCACCATGCCAATACATCAAAATCATCATCATCAGTAGGAATATCTTCAAACAAATTAGCCAAATACCTATCTAACTCTGATTGAGGATCTACTGATGTGTTCTTTTCTTTTTGGGATGCCCACCATCTACGTCCAGGGTCTCTTTTACCATCACTTGAATGTGAAGTGTTGCCACTGGTAGAAGAATTTGAAGTAATAGTACTGGAAGATCTACTTGTTTCAGAGCCAACTACTGCAAAATACTCCTCAAATAATCGATACAAAGTGTTTTTTTGCCTTGTTTTTCATTTAATTACAAATTTCAGAATTAGTAAAGAGTTGTTCAAAGACATGGTTGATGTATGCAAGCTTGTATCTAGGATCTAAAATCACAGCAACAATCAACAAAGGATTTAAATTATCTACTGAACCCCAATATTTGTCATACTTCATCTTCATGCTCAAGGACATCTCCTTAAGAAGAGGTTCATCAGATTCCATTGTCTCCATCCAACAACTCTTGAATCAAAGCAATTTGATGGAAACATGTATTTGCAGTAGCTGTTAATGAACTAGAAAACAACAAAGTCACATCATAAAACGCCTTTAAGAATTTAAGAAAAACCTCTGCCTTGTTCCAATCTTGTTTGTTGGGAGGTCCATCATGCCTTGACCCTTTGTGAAAGTGTGCAAAATAATCTGCATCTTCATCACCCATTCTATCAAATGCCTTTTGAAATTTCACAGCGACGTCCAACATTATAAATGTTGAATTCCATCTAGTGGTGACATCTAAGTAGCACATTTTTTTTGCATCCAACATTTCCAATTCATGTACGATGTTCAAGAATCTGTAGTAAGGCAAATATGATTAGTACACTGCTTCAACATATTTTTCAAGATCCTAACTTCACCTAGATATAGTTGCCAACAATCTCTAGTAGCAGTTGTTCTTAAAGGGATTTGAAATCGAGGTTCTAACTCATGTACGAATGTTTAAACCCTTGCTTCTCAAACAGTCTAAATGGCATCTCATTACATATGATAAACTCAGCTAGAGCCCTACGACATAGCTTTTGGTTGAATGTATGAGGCATTAAGCTTACTCCTTGACCACTTGGTGCTACATAATTCAGCATAGATTGTCTTGGTATTTGGTTGGCCTTATGTGGATTCTTTTGACATTTTGGTAAATGCCTCTTCAAAGATGTTGTCCCATGTTTGGTTGAGTCACAAGCATAATCTGCATTGCAATACTTGCATGTAGCTCTAATTTCTCAATTTGTCTCCTCCGAAGGTAACTTAATAAAGTGATCCCACACTTGTGATTGTTTCTTTTTAGGTTGTTTTCTCTTCTTAGTACCAAATGTGGTTTCATTTCCAGTTTCACCCGTAGGAGGAGGACATTCTATAGTGGTTGGAGGTTGCTCAGGATTAGGAGTAGCACCATGACTAGGTGTAGAAGAAGGTCCACTAGAAAATGGAGTCTCATTCTCACCAATAAATTTAGAAGATATATATTGGTCAACGCTGGAGGTTTGCTCTTGAACCATGACTTCTGTTAACAACACAAATACAAATATAATTAAAGGATCAACCTATATAACAAAAATTCAAGATCAGACTTTGTTGCATTTGAAAAGAAAAGAAGAGAAAAGGAACTCAAGCATCAATGACAACAAATTAGAACATGTATGTGTGTGTTTAAAAGGAACCTCTAATTGTGATCCATATAATATATCAAAGATCATGAATTAATTTTTCTCAAATCACACACACACACACACGTGCTTTCATATAAAAAGTGGGACATGAATTAATTTGTATTGGGACATACAAATTTTGAATTGGAGGTTCCTTTTAAACACACACATGCATGTTCATATAAAAGATCACTTTCTCAAATCAGAACAAGTTGTATGTCCCACTACAAATGGCATCGATCTTCACTTAAATGGTTCAACATGGAAGTAATCAAATTGTGATCCACAAAAGAGGTTTGAAAAATAACCTCCCTTATATTTAATACTCCAAATCCAATCCCATTGCCCCCACTGAATTAACAGTTCAAGTTTGAGTTTTTGACTATAGAATTGAACAATGTTAGCTATCTCTTGAGGAATGGATGAGAACTTAACATTTCCTGTTGTAAGTATCAACATTTGTTTCAAAAAAAATTAGGCCAGCATACAAATAGTGATTGGAAAATTTTCAATACAGAGGACTGAACAATTTAATTTTACCAATACCCCTCACGTGCCTTCTGACCCCTGCTCTTATCCTTTCTTTTCTTTTATATTTTTAGAGGGGACACGTACCCCCCTTTAGCCAGCTTCTTTTCTTGTTTTTTCTTTTTAGTTTTCTTTTCTTTATATACCTACATATATATATTTACTTATCCTTTTTTTTTTGCTATATACACAAATACTCTTAAAATCCCCTTTTGAATTATTCTCTTCCAACACTTTTTCTTTTATATTATTTATTTCTATTATCACCTTATAACCTCTCTCTCTCTCTCTCTCTCTCTATTCTCATAACTCACATTTTGGATAAATTCTTTTTACTTAAATAATGTATCTAATAAATTACATTTATCATAAAATAGTATTTCCAAAAGATAATTAAATCTTCTAAATAAATATTGGACGTGTTGCATTACAAAGAGGACTCAAAGAGTTTTCTGGGCATAGGTCATTTGTCAAATTTGGAGTTGAAATGAGAGGAGAGTGTTTGGTTTATCTTCCTCTGCTAGTTCCTTTATAAATGACAAGAGGGCGTTTTGGTAATTTCCTTTAAATTTCATAAATGACATATTAGTAACTTCCATCTATTTGGGATTTTGAAATGATGTAGCACCTTTTTATCCTTTTGCATTTTCTAGGTTCTTTTTCTGGCATTTTCCCATAATAAAATCTATGAACATAGTGTTAAAATTAATGCAATAGTAGAGGAGAAGTCACTAATGTAAATAGTGCTTTTTAGATCGTATAAAGAAGGCATTTTAGAATGAATAAAGATGCAATTTAGATAAGGGTGGTTTAGAAAGTTGGCACTGTAATCTAAAAAATAAATTTTTTGAACTACATCTTAAGAGCGGTCTAAATATACAGAGTTTCTGGTTGTAACAATCACATGAGGCTATAGAAATAATTTTTCAACAAGTTGCATGGTTCTCAACGAGATGTACTGAGATTTGGAAGCCTAGGTATTGCTATCTCTTGCCTTATCTTCATTGTAAATAACTGGAAGGTATGATCATATTGCACAGAATGTGCTGCAAAGCAGGATGATACATATGTGTGTGTGTGTGCACACACACATGCAGAATCTTCACTTTTATATTTTTTTTTGAAGGACAATTTATAGGCAAGTTCATTGTTTAGAATTACTAATTTTTGTAGGCAATGCAGTATGCTTCCCTTGGTGTAACCCAACCATCATTGGAGCAAAGTGAAGGTAACAAATACTGTGAAAGAAATTTAGTGCATGGGATAGTTGGGAAAACTTAATGCGTTTATAAATAAAAAATGGGTTGACAATAATGGGTTCAATTTGTTCTAACAAAAAAACTAGTTTCAATTTGTCATCAGCCTGGGCAAAACAAAAAACACAAAAACCTGAGTGGAGTGATGATAATGATGAAGGACTACAATGGCGATGGCGTCATTGTCTAGAGCATGAGTATGACGCGATCCCAATGAAACTTGGTCTAGATCTTGTGGCTTGAGCAAGACTAAGTTCCTTGAGCAAGACGACGAAACTGGGTTCCTTGAGCAAGAAGAAGGCTGCAACTAAAACCAAGGGTTCCTCGAGCAAGGTGACGGTGACAAGGAAACTAGGTCTAGATCTTGATTAATGAGAGAAGAATAACAAAGCTATTAGTGAAAGAGTAAAGAGGTAGAGAATGCGAAGACAGAAGAATGAGGGAGAACGCACGCTAGTTTGAATGGTGATAGCTTTTAGTGTAACACCTCACTTATTACCTCTTATTCTTCATTAAAAATCTTAATTAGACCACTTGAACACATTCACATAGCTAGAATTAGTTAACCAAGTGAAATCTCAACACTTACCAAAAGTTACTATTCACTTGGTAAAAATTCAAATTTTTAGACCAACTTTGAAAATTCATAAATAATTTTGGAAAAATCTAAATTAAGTGGTTCAAATCTCTAAAAGAAGATTATTATATTCTCTAGAGGGGAAAATATTCATTTGTCCAATTTTTTAACCAATTAATACAATTTATTGCATGAACATTCACTATTCATTTTGTCAATTTTCAATTTTTTCAGATTTTTCCTTTAAATTAAGAGAACCATAACTTTCTAGATACACATCCAAATTAAGCAAATTTTAGCTCATTTTAAAGTTTGGAATGTGTAATATTGTTTTGAAAAATTTCAAGCTATTTGGACTTGGTTTGCCTTATTTCCTTGTTAGCTCAAATTCAAAGGATGTTGGATTCTTCTCTTGATTTTAGCATGCTCCTTTCTTTCATTTCCATGAATTCCATATCATGGCATTATTCACTAACATATTTGGCACTTATATACAGCACATCTCATATACTTGTCATAGTAGAGGTTTGGCATACATTCACCCAAAGGTCAACATACAAACATAAGGTAATATGTTTAAACATATACAAGTTTTTTACAAAGTTTGGAAGTCATCCTCTTAATCTTGCACCTCCTTTCCTTTTCCCTTTGAACTTTGGCATAAATGTTGAGATAATGTTTTGATGATGACAAATATGTTTTTGAAATTGTGTTTTGAATTATTAGTTTTTCAGAAAGTTTTTGAAAATCTTCGAGTTTAATGAAATGTTTGAGAGAACTCGAGTTTCGTGTTTTAGAACTCGAGTTACAGCGTTTAAAAGTGTGTTCAAAATCTCAAACTTTCAAGAGAACTCAAGTTTTGATTCGAGTTATATCAAAACTTGAGTTCTGGAAATCAAAACTCGAGTTTCGAGGGTTGAAAAAGGTTTTAGAAATGCAAAACTTTTAAAATAACTCGAGTCTGAATGAAAGTTGTCTCGAAACTCGAGTTCCATGTTTTAAAACTCGAGTTTCGTTCTTTGGAAGTCTTTTGAAAATCAGAACTTGCAGTGGAAACTCAAGTTATGTTGGAAGTTTTGGCAGAACTCAAGTTTCGTTTCATAGAACTTGAGTTTCGGGCTCTCAAATGACTTTGGAAAACCAAACTTCCTTCCAAAACTTGAGTCTTCAGTGGAAGTTTTGCTAGAACTCGAGTTTCGCATCTCAGAACTCGAGTTTCGAAGAGAGAGAAACGAAACTCTCTTCCCAAACTTCAAGTTTAAGTGAAAGTCTCGACAGAACTTGAGTTTCAGGTTTTCAGAACTCGAGTTTCGAGCAGAGTCAAATTTTCTAAACCTCAAAACCTCTTTCCAAACTTGAAGTTTTCGCTTAGAGTTTCATTAGAACTCGAGTTTCATAATATCAAACTCGAGTTTCGAAAGGCAAACTTCTTTTAAACTCAAAACTTCCAGTGCAACTCGAGTTTTATATAAAAGTTATGTTTCGAAACTCTTATAACTTGAAGTTTTATGAAAGAAAACTCGAGTTTTGAAGGACAAACACGCTGTAATACAAAACTCTCAAGAGAACTCGAGTTACAATGAAAGTTATGACTTGAAAACTCTCAAAACTTGAAGTTTTGCTGGATCAAACTCGAGTGTCGAAGAGAGCAAAGCATTTTGTTCAACTGGAACTCCTGGAAACCTGAGTTATGAGTTTTACAACTCAAGTTTTATCAAAACTCTTATTCAAACTCGAGTTTCAACAAAATTTATGCTATTTTCTCTTTGAAAATTCTTCCATAACTCGAGTTTTGAGGAGACAAAACTCGAGTTTTACATTCTGACAACAGCACAGCGTGTCAGCGACTTTAAACTGATTCCAAAATCTTTCCTTTTTCATGCAACGATTATTTGAATCACACCAACCATCATAAATGCTTATCTGACCTATTTATTAACAGGGAATGAAGTCCAAATTGCCTGAACTAAAAGAGATTCAACGGACAAATTCTCAAATCTTCATTCTACCTACTGTCAGAGAGTTGCAGATGCATTCAATGCGGGAAGGTGAACGACGATGGTGTCTCCAACGGAAACTTAAATGTCTCTAACGGACATTTAATACTCTTCACCTATAAAAGGAGGTTCATTCAAGTCACTGGAAGATAGAGAACGCACATACGAGAAATCAAATTTATTACGCTTCACAGTCATACTCTGTTTTTCATTCTCTCATTAAGAACTTCAGTGTTCATCATTAAATTCTCATAAAAGGAGAATATTCTTGTTCATTTATTGTTTTGAGAGAGTTGGCCAAGGTCGGAGAACCTTGAATTGGTTTAGACACAAGCAAAAGTGTCTGTGGGTT